>WMED01011160.1:0-13986 GCA_019650415.1 Pipa parva | reverse complement strand
AAAAAAAAAATTAAAAAAAACAATAAATAATATGAAAATGTTCAGGTGCAGAATAGCCAAACACCTTGGAATCTTTAAACAGGCCCTTCTTCTTATAAGGTAAAAAAAAGTCCACAGATCCCAAACAATGTTGCATAGCAGTTCCCCAGCAACTCCAGTGTTATTGAAGTATACTTCTCTGATCTCCAAAATGAAGTGTAAAACAATCCGAAGGAACAAGAGTGCCCAGATCTAGGGAGGTCATTCATTAAAATACCGAATTCGCCTAGCATAGTGACTTCACGTCTGTTCGCGTCACTATGATCAGGAAGAATTCACTTCTTCTTATTCATGAAGCAGTGGACAGCGACAGACGCGGACGCATGCGTTGTGTGTCGTAGTCAGTTGCACAATAGTAGGCTGAGAAGTCATGCAGAGTGAGGTGAATTGGACAAGTGAAGGGCAGTGACGTCAGTCTCATCATATCTCACTAATTGTATATAAGTGAAAAATACTTATTTTATGTGACCTTGTGCCTAGTTCATGTTTTGTAGTAGACTAATTTAGTCCAGTCACTTTTGAATGGTCACTTTATGCAACAATGGAGCCCTGCCATCAACCAATCAATTCACTACTCTGATCTGGCAAAGTGAAACGGATGAATTCCCAGCAGTACACCCTGCATAATCCGTTCCTTCTACAGACATAATATCCGAATAACCTGAGCATGCACAGACAAATTGAAGCAAAGAGCTCTGTAAGTCCGCGACTGCTGTAAGCGTCTGAATTGGTCGTGAATTCGTCACATTGCAGAGTTTGTTAACTAAGCGGGGCTGGATAAGACTTAAAAGGACACAAATTCAGGCATTTACGCAACAGTTTTAATGAATGAGCCCCCCTAAGCTTTTCTGGGCATTCAGAAATAAGTGGTGTATGTCCAGCTATAATACTAGATGCAAAGTGTAAGTTTACTAGATGCAAAGTGTAAGTTTACTAGATGCAAAGTGTAAGTTTACTAGATGCAAATTGTAAGTTTACTAGATGCAAAGTGCAATAATAATCAACTTAGATCAGTAACTTGCATTGTAAAGATAGCTAAATGAGACTTCCAGCAACTCAACTCTGTGAGCCCATTTCAATGTGTCTCTCCAGCTTGCTTCTCTTTCATCAGGAGAAATGGCACAACTGAGAGGGTTTATTGATCAAAGTGAGAATTCGACTGCCGAAATGAATTCTCATCACTTCAGTTTACTACATTCTGATTCTCTACTCCTTGTTCACTAAATAGAGGATTCTCATTGCAAATTCGCAACAATATTACCATAGTGAATAGCGACAGTAGCCGTCCATTGTGTAGTGTGCGACTGTCCTTATCTGGAAAATTCGCCACATCGCAGAGTTTTCTGAATACCCGAATATGGGGAAGTGTCAAATTCACACCTTTACACGGCAATTTGGACTTTAGCTAATAACTCAGTGGTTGGAAGTCTCACTTACTAATTCAAATGCACCAGAAAAGCTTTCCCACTCTCCATCACCCATGATAGCACCAAAAGTGTGTTTTTTTCACATTTCCTACATGAGAGCTCTGAGACAACTGTTTTCCCCTGCCTGCTCCTTCCTGCATTAGCCTGATGTGTAAAACATATGTGTATAGGTGAATTGGAAGACACAATAGATGAAACTGCACATAGGAATAACTTCCCACAATTCTCTTACGTATGGACTCCGGTTGGTAAGCAGCACATCAAACCAGTGTTCTTAGTTTAATGTCTCTATAAGCATGCGGATTGTCAAGGGAATATATACCATATAGGGAGGGAAAGGAGCTGTTATCTAGCCCAAGGAACCAGGAGGACTGATTCCCAACTGCTTGAAACAGGTAAATTCCCGAAAATTTGCAGTGTGAAAGGGTCCAGCACACTGGAACCCATACTGGGGCATGTACATCATTGGGAACTTTGTATCATATTTAGAATCAAGAAATACCTCTTGATTTTTTTTTAATAAGGGTTCCTCAAATGAATGAAAGAAAAATAATAGAAGGGTTTATAAGGTATTATATGGCAAGTACTTATTATCTGTACTGTATTTTACTGCTATTTATTCTGATACTATAATATCTAGGATGCATCATTCTATTTGCTTTCATTTTTAGATAAGAATATTTTAACATTCATGTACCCACTTCTACCTTATCATATATAGTTTTTGACAAAATTGGGCAAATGCTTAAACAATACAAGTTGGAAGTTATTTATCAATGTGAGAATTTGCCAGGCGTGGCAAGTTTGCTTTCCTTTGTGTCGTTACAGTCTAACACAAGCAAATGAATTCATTTTGTGGAGAGTATATAGTTCCTGCACTTACAGCAAATGTCCTGCAGGAAGGAACAGGCAGAGTGGGGAAAAAGTAGACTGAACTGCTTCACCACAAAAGACTTTACTCTTTGTTGAAGAAATAATGATTAATATTAATCATTACAATTTTATGATAAGCCTTTATATTTCATACCCTGTTCATGGACAGATGCAATTTTCCCACATGTTGTAACCAAAGGAACCCCTTTGTTTTGTTTTGTTTTTAACAATGTCACTCTTCTTTACTCAATGTTATATAGAACCATGGCTCACAAATAACCTTTTTATCTCAAAATGAGCACATTTAACCTTGTGCCCAAGACAGAGGACAAATCTATAGATTTCCAGAATTTTGAAATATCTGAGCCGTGCTGTCATGTGAGATCTGCCCAGCAATTTTCTTATTGCCCTGAATATTTCAATTTATATAATGTAAGGCAGACACAATGGGTGTTTTCAGTAATTTTCCAGAAATGCTGGCACAGTGATCAAGCATTAATGTAAGAGAAATGAAGATGACAGAATGCCCACATTGCTTAGGACTGCATCAGTATCTGAACCAATCACTGAGAAAACTACTGTATAGGGGGCTTTATGATTTATTTATTTCTATACGATGGCAGTCTGACTGTGAGGACTGTGCCGAAGCACTGCCCCTGATACAGCAGAAGTTTTATTACAAATCTCTATGATTATATAGGTATATAACATGAGATCTCTGTTCCTGCTAAAGGCTTTGTTTTTATTCCTTTTCTCTCTGTTCAGGCCATATATAATCCTTGCTCGAGTTTGTACTTAATACATTGTGTGTACCTGTTTGCCAGTCCAGTGTAAAGTGGCTAATCTTTACTTCATGCCTTATATCATAGTCCTATGAAACATGACTTTCTACCAGTGACTGTGCCTTTCTCTTCCCAGTTGCCTCCAGGTCACAATTAGGCATGATCCCCAGCTACATTGCTACAACTCTTCTGCAGAAAAGTCATACCTTATATTAGGATAACAAAGTGCAGTGCCCAGCTGTAGCATCCAAGCTGTCAATGATGGCATCTTGGGTAGGTCAGTGAGCATCATTCAGTTCTACATTTATGTACACAGGGCAAGCATATAGTGCCAAGGGTACAGGTTATCAGGCAGCTCAAACCAGCTCTACTTACATCACAAAGCTGGCTTTAGACAAAATTAGGTTCTAGGCTAAAACCAATGGAGACCCCTAAGAGGGAATGCTGGACCAGCTGAACCCTCATTTTATTTCCACATTACTCAGTATTCTCATTGCTCATTAGTTACCATGCATATTGCTTTGTGGCTCAGCAGTTATATTACACATTGCTTAGTTCTCCATCCATCTTCTATTCTATAACATTACATATTACAGAGTAGCCTCACTAATCTGCAAGTAACTGCGGTTACCCATCAGTGCTACCGCACATTTTACCCTATTGTATAGAAAAAAAATGCACTAGGCTTAGGGATGCTGGGGGGTTGTGTATTTAACAAATAAAATATAGCTGCAACCACAAGGAAAACAAATCAATCCCACCAACAGATGGTTTACAGGAGGTACCAGTCTCACCAATGGAACAGATGTCTCAATAAGCATTGGGCAATGTAAATGCGAAGTTTGCAGTATTTGCATTGGGATGTGACAAGTCGGGTTGTGGAGGGGCTATGATTTCTTATATCAAATCTGACACCAACTCCCCTGTGTTGATACCTACACATGGGTACTTCCCTATGCAAGCAGAATGTAATATACTGTATAGTGTAGTATATTTGAAGTAAACAAAATGTTTTGTTCAATGCTACTTTAATTAATGTATAATATAGTTTGATTATAGAGTCTCTGAAAATACTTTATGCTAAACAAAGGTAATTGCTAAAGTTATAACTTTAAAATGCAATAAAATAGGGAAATTTCCCAACCTTACAAAGAATTCAAACAAATCTTTGAATCTTTGTAGATCTTTACTGATGAAAGTACTTCTTTGTTGCACCTCCTGGTTTGTGGAGGTTAGTGAATAACAGTTTCCTTTATATGTTGTTAAGGTTTACTCAAAGATTAACTTTTTTTTCCAGTCAATGTTTGGAAGTTCAAGTACAGGAACACTGATAAACGCTGTCGAAATATAAGGACCACATTCATTAGTCATTCCATTGTCCTAAAAAACAGGATAATATTAACTAAAAGATTAATGTAGTCCAGGGAATTCTTTAACAGAGTACACATTTATTAACGCCCTTTGCTACATGAAAGAGCAATAAATGTGCTATTTTGGAGAATTTCTTTTTATGTCATTTCTTTTTCTTTTAAAACTCAGTAAAAGTATAAGAATGTATACAAACCATCTATTCCATTATTCAAATTTTATTGTGTCCGTTTTTGTCTCACTGCCACAAATTAATAAGCAAAAATAGGGGGTTATTCAGTAAGGTGCAAATTCGACTGTCGAATTCTCAAACAGCGGACTCCCATAGCAAATCCGCGACAATTTACCCATTGTATTTGCAATTTTTTTAAAGTTAACATTGCAACAATTTTCCCAAAATAAATATTCTCATTATAAATACTCGACTGAGACAGTAGCAGCCTATTGCGACTGTCTTTATCTGGCAAATTCTCACCTATACGCAACAATTCAGACTTTAGTGAATAACCCTCCTCTATCTTTGGTGCCCTTACTAGTCAGGTAACATACACACGTATAATTTGAAATGAATGATGAATTCTTCAGGGAGCTTGAGCATTAGTGCTATGCAATGGGAAAGTTTTAGCACTTAACTGTCAAAATACTTCTAGTTGTCTAAAATTATTTGTATTGGTTTTTGTGGGACAAGCCACATGGAATGAAATAGCAGAAGTGCTATTTTACATAGAATTTCTGCATTTCTACCTACAAGTTGTCTGAAAAAAAACACTGTGGAGATATCTATCAAGCTTTTTACTGAACAAAAACAACTTTTCAATGTAAAAAATAAAATGAATACAAAATGTGATTTTCTACCTGGTGAAAACAGCACTTTTAATTTTTTTCTCCAGCATTTAGACTGTCAAAAAACATTTTCAACTTTGATAAATTTCCCCCACAATGTGAGTCTTCAGCCCCAGCAAATAATCTATCCGATTTATTAAATATATTTGAATTAAGATACATTTTCCAAACACTTTTTTTCACCAATGGATAGTACTGTTCCACTGACATCTATGAAATAATTCTCAGCTGAGTCAACCAAATGGCAGAATCCAGGATGGGATGTTTTAGGGTTACCTTATCTGAAAATGGATTGTTGCATCACATATGAAAACCTTCTCCCCAATGCACTGATTAGAGATGTGGGAGGACTAAAATAAATAAACACTTTCCCATGATTCTTGTGTCCTTCAGTGGCCCTTTCATGGTGTTTGAAGTCTTTGGGACATAAAGGAAAAGGATTGATAAATGAACAGGCTGAAAACTGACAACCAGCCTGAGTATCTGCACAGGGACATTCTCTTCCTTTACAATGCACAAATTAAAAAAATAAATTAAATCTTCCAGTCCCCCCCAAAAATAAATATAGGTTTCCCTAACTATATAAGCTTTTCATGCCTATTTTAAACTCTCTCTTAGAGAGCCTCATTGACTAAAGTCCAAATAGTCAAAAGTGAGAATGGCGACTGCAACATAGAAATAAATAAAATATTCACAGAATACAGTTAGTGGGATATGGTGAGACTGTTGTCACTGCCTTCTGCCCTTCACTAGTCAAATTTGCCTCACTCCACATGATTTATCATCCTACTTCTATCCGACTGACTATGCCACACTACCACATTCACTGCTGTCCGCCTGTTCAACAACCGTATTCTCCACTTAGTCAGCAGTGAGAAGTGAATTCACAACTATTTTGGTGATACGACTCGCATTGTAGCGAAGTGAATTTGACAGGTGAATTCCCTCATTGACTAAAGTCCGAATAGTCATGTAGACCTCTGAATTCACGTCTATTCTCCACTTCCCCATGTTCACTTATTGAGAAAAGTCTGTGAAGTGGAAAATACACGATCAATTTGAACGACTACACGAGTCATGAATTTATTGAGCTCTTAGCCTCATTTTGCATGTGCATGCACAGGTACTTCTACTATTGACTAAGCGAAGGAATGGTGCGAATGTGACTAGGTATACTGCTCCAAATTCACCTGTCTGACTTCACCACTTCAAACTGGCGAATTCGAGTCTTGCATACATACACTATCCCTTGAAAAAAAAGTGACAATGGCCTCTGCTACTAAGTGACAACATGCACATTTGACAGTGTTCACAACTGTTTGCCTGTTCGACGTGTGTATTCTCCACTTAGTCAATACTGAGAAGTGAATTCACTACTGTTTTGACGATGCAATTTGAATTGTAGTGAAGTAAATACACCAGGTGAATTTGCACTTTAGTCAATGAGTCTGTCAGTGTCCATTATATCTATATACTGTGTATATATATTCCGATTGATCATTGATTTCTTTATTGATTATATGTTGCCATTTTTCTGACGTCTACATCCTTATGACAGGTTTATTTTTGTTAGTTTCACAAGCAATGCAGTGACTGCTGCTATCAAAAGCTTGACTGTAATTCATCAAACACAGAGAATGAATAAATCTCTGTACTTGCCTTGTATTGAATGAGATGCCTGCTTCTGGAATCATTCATAGGGAAGTCAAGAACAAATATTAAAAAAATCTTATCTAACACCAATTATCAGACAACAGTTAATATGTAAACAGACAAGGAAATTCTTTATACTTCAGTTACTGGTCAGCAAGCAGATGAAGAAATCATGTACGTCTTTCTTATACAGACTGTTAGTAATAGGAATGCTTTGACTAGTATTTTATTTTTAGATTAATAATTTGTAGGTTATATTAAAGAGACCAGCAAATGGAAAATAATAATTCATAATAATATTTAAAAGCATAAATGGAAAAAATGTAGCATAGGTCATGTGACGATTGTAAATGGTAACTGTGAAATTTACTAAAGTCAAAAATTATTCTTTTACCTTTCTCACTGTTTTTTTTCCCAATTCAGGACGCAAAGGACGAAAAGTATGTTTTCAACCTTTTCGCTCCCGTTTTTCACACATTTTTTGCCCAAAAAAAAAAAAAAAAGTTTTTCGAGTCAAAAGGGTAGAAAAATAGTCAATTTTGCCCAAATTTATTGAATGCATTTTTAAGTGACCATCACAGCAATTTGATTTATACAGCCACAGCCATGTTTGAAGTACAGTTTCCATTTGATAGCTGCTATTTACCACAGAAAAGGGAAAGCCAATCTAACACAACATCTACCATTAGACCTTGACTTTCTTTTTGAGGTGCCGAAAAGTCCTCATATATTCTTTTATTCTACTGTCAGCAGAACTCTAATTTTTATTATTAAATGCTTTTTATAACCAAGGAATTCTGAACCCTGCACACACAAGAAAAGGTAAACAGTAATATCAGAAGGCAAATAAAACTTTTACAAAGCTAGTGATTAAGAGAGAATAGCTTCATTGCTTTGGTGGTGTTGCTTAACCCTTGCAGTGACTAGCACAGAGACAAGTAAAACAGACATGGGAAACTTACATTGGTGCAGAATTCATACTGAGTCGTGATTCGTTCGCTCTGAATATATAGACAGTGGTCATGGGAAGAAGGAAGAAATCAAAATTAAATATGCTATAGCTAAACTAAAAAAAAGTCTGAATATGTGAGAAATTGTAAAGTTGGGTTTTTCAAACTCAGTGGTCTATTGTCTATCTGGAATTGTACATACCCTACACAAAATCCAGCCAATGGTAGGTCCATGGTCAAGTTTGGCTCATTGAATATGTGTGGAACTATAAGGCTGCTGGGTTTTTCAAGCTCATTGGTGTCTCTTCTATACCTGGAGTTGTCCACTACTCTACAAAAATACATCCAGTGGTAGGTCCGTGGTCAAGTTTGGCTCAATAGTGAAAAAACTAAAATCAGCTTAACACAAATCGATGACTTTAAGCACTAGTGAGATTTTTTTAAGACAAAAGAGGGTGCAAATCCAAATCAGAAAGTGTTTTGTATGCTCAGTGCATTTACAATTGTAACAAAGTCAGGAAACTGACATTTAAAAGACACTAAAGTAGCACAATACAATGAAGTCTTCTTCACCGGGAGAATTTCCACTAATATGTTCTTAGAGCTGGTAGTTATTAGCTTTGAATAAAATAAACAAGGCTATGTATAAAGTACACTAGTAACAGGGATCTAAATGTGTGCAATGTTCCCTACTATGTGAGTATTTTGGAAGTAACAGAGTTAAATGTTTAGTCTATGAAGGACTACACCCAACTAACTGCTTGTGCTGAATGTTTCTTTATTAGTACAATTTCAGATAGCTGTCTTAAAGGGAACAGTGCTAGTTGTGTCATTTTAGAATGTGCAACAACAAGGTGGAGGTATGAAATCATGCATTTAGTATTCTGATCTGTTGTGTAAAAAAGTTGCTTTACTCTGGGTCTTTTCCTGAAGTTTTAGATGGAAGTCGAAAGGGAGCAGAAGTAAAACTTAGAGTAACATTTACAGTAGATGGTTTCTATTTTGTGCTCTGTATAATCCCTGGGATTACATTCATGAAATTTCCACTGTATATTGTGCTGCGCACACATTTTCAGAATCATAATATGTTCTTGGGTTATATAATATTACTTTTGTAAAAAAAAAAATATAGATGATAAATGCATGAATATTTGAACTAAACTGCTGCACTTTCCAGTCTCTAAATATTTAATTACACGTAAGATATACTATATATATGATATGTTACCATGATGTAATAAGCATTACAGGAGAATTATATACAGTATCTCTGCATTGGTGCTATGAATACTGAGAAGCCTTTTCTTAAAAAAAGCATTAGATGAATCCTGAAGTCATTCATTTCCTTAGACAAAAAGTTTCCTTCTCCACCCTGGAGCCATAATCTTTGTTAACATAATGTAACAAAATTTCCATGTATTCCAACTGTGACCAATGCAGGCAATATGAGCGATCTCTTGCATATGTACGACTGTACAAACACAGTTCAGTTTCTTACATGTAGAAATTCCCAGTAACCTTTGTTTTATTAATCCTATTTTTAGAATTTGTTATAGTGGGACAACCTGACACAACCCATTATGCATGTTTCCCATGTTTATTCTAAAAGAGGGGATTAACTCCTGGATTTCAGAAAAGATGAATTTCCAGATCCCCAAATATGTAAAACGTCAAGGAAAATGCTGAGGCAAATGTTGTACAGACGCTGATAATTATGTGGAGAATTTATTTTAATAGAAGTCCTTAAGTACTCCCATCCTTAAAAGTTATTATGTCTGTCTTAATTTGAAGTAGGTGTGTTAATTTATTCCACAGGAATTCCTGTTTCCCTGAGGGAGATTTTTGAGATATTAAATGTTCAGGATAAGTGATGTCAAAAGTAGAGACACTTATTCAGGCAACATACATGAATATATTTCAGAGGATATTACTTTACTTTGCTTTTTGGTCATTTAATTAAGGTTTTGTTTTACCACAAATTCCTAATATTTGCCAGTAATTTTGCATATAATAATTCAAGACACATGTTTTTAAATTTACTGCTAAATCATTTCTACATATATCATGTCTACATATAGACAATACATAATGGGATCTCTCCTATGCTGAACTATTATGGATATTCAATAAAGCTGTTAGACATTCCACATAAATATAGAATTAGTCATGTAACTGTACAACTTAGATGTTTAGGGTTCATGACATTCAATGTGATGGATTCTTATGTTACAAAATTTAGCATAGATCTGTGTTATAATAAATGCACCTATATCCATGGGTGTCCACAGAAATAATTCCTGGTGTGCTGTGATGTCATGACATAATCGGTACATGACATCACAGCATTACTGTAATGTGATACATCGGGAATAGTCCTATTCTCCTGATGCATCCCTCTGTCCTTCCCTATATCTCCATAATGGATGGTGGCAGCCGATATGGCAGTACAGAGGAGCGCGTTGGGAGGTTAGCACTGAGCCCCATTTCTGGACTAGCAGTCTTCCAGGGGGGCTGTGAACACTATGCATATAACATTTTGGCTGTAGCAGTTCTGCTTTAGATAGGTAAGATAACTGTCTAAAAGTATGATCACCAAATGATGCGTCATCCTGTCTAAATACCTGGTAATTATTATTTTAGAAAATTGTAAGTGGAGGACGGGATTTGCAATACTGAGTTATGTGATAATTTCATGTAAAAATGTCAATTGAAGTCTTTTTCCATGTAACAAAAGGAAGTACAACACATTTTATAAGCAAAATATTCCAGTAAGCTCTCAAGTTTTGCTAGATCCAATTTACACAAGCGGTAGCCTCAATAAATGTTTTTCAAACAGTATTTGTAGAGTACATATAAAAGTGATAGTGATAGAAAAAACTGAAATTGTAGGGGACTCCTAACTAAGGCACAGTAATGGCTAGATATGTGCCAAGATCCTTGTGTTGTATTAAGGTTCTGAATTTTTTTGAAAGTTTTTAGATTTTTTTTATTATTACAAAAACATGTCACTTATATTGTGCCCTTCCTCTGTACAGTGTTTAAAGTCATCTGGATATAGAAAAGGCCTGAATTTTCTCTGCTAAGATTAAAAAAACTCCAACAGCATGTGTAAAAATCAAACAAAGCTACCAGCCACAAATTAGTTACAAAGGTAAGCAACCAACATACATGACAAAATCCTAACCAGTAACAATGAATCCAACCAAAACAGCACACACAATACATTAAAATATAACCAGCATCTCCACTTCTTTCTGCTAACAAAAAGAAAAAAAAACTGTGAAGATGACCTTGTGTACGTTTGTAGATGACCTTCCTCCTTGCCAATGCCTCTGCAACTCAAAGCTATGAGGTAAATAGTCGCATATACTACCTAATAGGGAACTGTTTATTACAAGTCTATTCAGTAGTTTCCTATCAGGATCTGCATCAGAAAGTGGCAGTATACCTCCAAAGGTCAAGCTTCATTGCAGTACACCAGAACAGGCAACAATATGAAGCCCTTCCATGCACTATGTCATCTGCAATGAGAGATTCCCTTCTGAAGGAGTACATTGTAGGTAAAAGAGAAACAATGGCATCGCAGACAACATTATCCCATACAGGAATACTTTTAAGTAGGTTAATACAAATGGCACAGTGGAAAGTTCCCTGACCCCCACTACTAGTGGGTGATAGCCCCACCCCACTGCACATGAAAATAAGGCGTGTGGGGTCTTAGGATAGTGGGGCAATTTTAGATGTTATTGTTGTACCCCAACCCTAAAGCAAAGGATTTGAGGGCCTTAAATTGACATATTAGCCAAATGCATTTCATTATTCATGAAGCTGTGGATAGATTTGTTGAACAAGCAGACATCGACGGACAATGTAAGATGCATTGTGTAGCATAGTCAGTCGAATATAAGTAGGATGCAAAGTCAATTTATGTGAATTCCCTCAGTGAAGTGCAGTGACATCATTCTCATCATTTCCCACTAATATAAGCGAATAATACATCTGTTTCTATGTTACCTTGCCTCTAGTTCATGTTTAGTTGTAGAAAAATTTAGTCACAGTCACCATTGTCACTTTTGAAGAAACAGTCGCCTTATGCCATACCAGAAACCCTGCCTTCAAACCCCCCCAATTCACTACTCTGATGTGGCAAAATCAAACAGGTGTATTCGGAGCAATACACCTTGTCAAATTCGTGACTGCTGCTTGGTCAATAGTTGAAATACCCGTTTCATGCGCACACAAAGTGATGTGAAGTGCTGTGTAAGATCGCGACTAGTTGCCCAAATTAGATGCATATTCACCACATCGCAGAGTTTGCTCAATAAGCCAACACAGGGAAGTAACAATCAAATGCAAACTCACAGCTATATGTAACTATTTGGACTTTAGTCAATAAGGCCCTATGTCTGTAAAATATGTTGAGGTTCATAAAATAAACTAAGTCCAAATACAAATATTCTGTATGATTCATACTTAGTTTGTATCTGCTTTTACTTAGTTTAATGAAATTTGAAACATCTCGCATTAGCAGCCATCAGAAAAATTAAATGACAAACTCACTATTTTGTCTTTAGTCATTAATGATCATCATTGTTTTTCAGAACAATTATTAGGTTTTTTTACTTTCCATGTTTAGGAATTATTTCACAGCAAATATAAAACAATGCATTCAACATATCTCATGCTGAGCCTCAAATAAATAAGGCTGAGCCATATGCTTTAAGGAAATTTCACACATGATGTTTCATACCTTATTCCCTTTCACAAGAAAACTATCAGGGTTTATTCACTAAGGTGCGATTTCGACTGTCGAATTCTCAAACAGCGGATTCCCATAGCAAATGACAATTTCCCCATTGTAAAGTCACGACCCATGACAAATTTTAAAGTTGCAACTGTGACAATATTCTCATTATAAAGGCACGACTACGACAGTAGCAGTCTATTGCAACTGTCTTTTTTTGGCAAATTCACACCTATACACAACAATTCGGACTTTAGTGAAAATCCCTCTCAAATGTTAAATCCCCTAAACTGACCCAAAACGCTCTTCATTTAAGGTAATACAATCACAACCATGTTTGGTCTAAAGTTGTTCTACGAAATGTGGGCACCTGGCAGAGACTGGGGTTGTGGAAAAAAGTATCAGAAAGTACAATGTTATGATTTGCCTGTTTTGACATTTTTGCCAAAATTTTTCAAACTATTGCCCATTTATCCAAATTGGAATAGGAAAAATTCAAGTCAAGGAAAACAATAATGGTTTTAAAATTTTGTTACAATCTACCTAATTTTGATAAAAAATTTTGTTACATATTTTCAATGCAATTTTATGCTTTTTTACCACAAAACCGTCCCACGGGAAATAGCGGTTACTATGGAGATGGGAGTTTAAAATAGACCTGAACTGAAAAAAATTAAATGTAGATTAAGCAGCACAAAAACATGATGAAATTGAAAACCTAAAAACAATTCTGAAAAATCTGTCAGTAATGAAAAAATGAATGTCAAAACAGGATAAAAGAGAAAACAACTAATAATAAGCAAAAAATGGTTTAAACATAATGAATAGCAAAAATTGTAGGGCCAAAATTCATAATAAAAGCATTTTCCCCCTAATAAATTTGCCCTAAAGGGTGTGAAAGAAGAAGGGGTTCGATTAATGTAATTCTCACTTTTGTCTTTATAAGTGTCCCAAATCTACAAGGAAAGTGTAGCAATAGCATCAAACTTGAATTACTATCGTACTCCTCCCCCCCTCCGGAAAAATCAACAGCTTAAAATTCTCACAGGGCAAAAAGGTATCATGTGTTCTCCATGTATTCCATCATTCGCTCAAACAAATGATACTTCTGATTATCCTTTATTCTAACTCTTTTTATCATGCACCTACCTACCTACCTCAACATCAATTATACTTTCACTAGTGTTTTTCCTATCTCTGCATCCCAGTCTAGGATCATCCATCCCATAAAAGCAAAAGTAAATAACTCTAAGGGGGGAATTCACTATCCTCTGAAGTGAGGTGCGTAGTCTTCGCCTCACTTCGGA
>WMED01011159.1:0-15117 GCA_019650415.1 Pipa parva | reverse complement strand
AGGTGTGCAGTTTTAAAGCCATGCTATTGATGGTAGCTTCATAACACTTCTGGTTTAGAGTTTGACCAGGTTTCCCCCTTCACCAGTAACAGTAATAAAAAAGCTATAGCTATATAGGGCAGCATTTATTGGGATACTCCCCCTGCAGGATATATTTATAACTGCATCTTCTGACAAAGAGGATAAAAACACAACTTATTGGTAACTTTCAATGTTCTTTCACCAAAATGTTATAAAAACATTCTCAATCTTCATTTAAAGAAAAAAAAAAGACAGAATTTAACATCTGAAATTAAGCAAAACCTTCCCATAGAATTCTATTCACTCCTTTAAAACTTTACTGTGAGAGTGAAATGGAAAATTGCCTTTTTCCCCATCACTTATTCTACACTAAATTTTTTTTCCTTGTATCAAGTCAATACATTTTCTTCCATGGGATTATGACATCACAAAAGGTCTTCCTTCAGTCTCATTGTGTTGTTTACTTCAATTGACTGATCACAGGAAGTTAAAGGCAGTGCTGGGGAGAGGATATATAAGTGCTATAATGGACAGATATGGGCCAGGGAGGAGGTAAGCAGGGACTGGGAAAAGGAGAGGGCGAACACCAAGATAGCGCCCCCCTCCAGCTGCGTCATAGGCCCTGCTTACCCCTCGGCCTGGCCCTAGTCACTGCTTTCTGTGGGCCCCAGGTTGAACTGATACCAAAGTGTGTTTCTACTTCACTGGCACACACATAACCCTGGAAGATGGAGCAGTGGTAAAGGAGACCGTGCCTTGATGATGGATCATTGTAACCGAAAAGCACCAGGGCAGGTTAGTAAATGCAGTCATTAATCAATTACTTCCAAATAATCTAAATACCAGTACTCAAGGTAATCCTATTAATAATATAATATTGTGTTGGAGATGTTATACAAGGCACTATTGCACTACATATGGGGCACTGCAACACTGCGTATGCCTAATGTAACATTTTTGTAGGTTTGATAATATTTGGATTCTTTTTGTGAAACTCTAAAATGTGTATACATCTTGCAGGACTTGCCTACCTCTGGTTATGACAAGGGTCTGAATCTGGACAGTGAAGGTAGCTGCTAGACCAGATTCCTGGGTGGAAAGGTCCTCATCTGCTGGTAATGGGTAATTTCCAAAATGATGATGTTAGGGGGGCTGTTGTTGTATGCCACTGGGCTTGGATATAGCACAGCCATTTAGGGTTTAGATAAATCTGAAGTACTGTTAGAATAATGGAATTAAAAGTCTCAATGGGTATGGCATGCGGCTTTTTTCAACTATCTATTGAAGTGTATTAAAATGACAGATGGTAAAAATCAACACTTCAGTCTTCTTTTCACCTGATGATTACTTGTTTGCTTTACATTTCCTGGTAATGCATTGAAATCTTTATCAAAACATTTGGTCTGAAGGCACTAACTGACTAATGGCTTTTCCTGCTTGCTTTTTCTTTCTAATTAATCAGGTGCAGGAGTTCTTGTTCTGTTTTGCTATTGGCAGATGAATCAGAGACGGATCAAATTTTGCAACAGACTTTATACAACTAAATATCAAACGCCTGCATTTTTTGCAAATACACATTGGATTTCCTGTTACTTGTTACCACGACTCCAACTATACCAATGCTTGTTCTGAGAATGTAACGGTGAACCTTTATACATTCAAACAGTCAGCAACATATTCTGGCAGGATAATTTATTCATTTGTTGGTCTTTTTTAGTCCAAACATTTTAATTAACCTATTGAGTATTTCCCAGAACAACCTGCAGCTGAAATGGCATAGACTTGTTCAAACACACTCGCATGTTTCCTTACTTGGTCCAGTAGCTCTGAGTTCAGCTTCCAGATCAGTCTTCTGCGGCATTAAGTTTCTTTGTTGTTATGGCTAATTTGTTAAACGCATTCTTGTCATTTTCAGCAAACATAGAAACATAAATGCAACATTTAGCAAATAAAATGTAGAAAGGTTTTATTTATTAGCGTTAAGAATCTAACAGAAACATTGACACAAGTCATTCATATTTTAGACATCTCCAAGGCTTCCAGCTCTCCCCTTAGTGGGAATTCCCTGCAACCCTCTGCATCTGTGTCACGACATAACCTTTTTGTCCATCTCGGTCAGCATCCTCTTCTGTTGTGAGGTTACCCAGCTTTGTCCAGCTGCCCCAGTGTCCCTACTTTCCTTTTCTTGTGTCAATGTTCCCTAGTTATCTTGTCCCCTCTGAAACTTCCTTACTACTCATGCAACTTTTACTTTGTTAGAATTCCCTACTTTACATCTTCTTCTATCCCATTAGTATTTTTAAAATTGTAATGCATGAAATCTTCCAACATAAGACCTTTACACACTTATTTTTGGGAAATGGATATTGTAGACCCTTTACCTTGCCATCTTGGTCAGGGTAGGGATAAGTGATTATTTGAATGGTTTGTATGCCTGATAAGAAAATGCATTTTTAGCATTCTCTAAAAGCCCATACACCATTTTAATGAGAGGGATCGCCCAATCTTCTAAAACCTGGGGTTTTGACTGTTATTCCTTGCTCCTCTACAGGTCTTGGATACTGCTTAGAAATATCATTGTGGAATTTATGTAAACATGTATATACATGTTGGTTGTTTATTGATATTTCTACAGCCTTTAATTTCTGTGGTGAGAAGTTTGTCCTGGGCAAAAGGAACGGAGTTAAAGTGGTTTTTAGCTTAGCTTGTTGTTCTAGTGATGAGTTCTTAAAGAGAATTATAGAGAAAGTATAGAATTTTAAAATATCTTGATTTTTCTGATTCTTTTTAAATAAATGTTTGGAAAAAAAAAAATGGATTCATTGTGTGTGTTTCTGGTGCAAATTTTCTCTTCCAACGCAACTGCTGAAATTGTAGATGAGGTGATTTTGCTTTGTGTTGGGTTTTCCCTCCTTTATTATTTTTACTATTTTATTTGGTATATCTTCATTTTCAATCTTTTTAACATTTCATGAAGCAATGCTGAGAGACTGGTTTTAAATGCATTATCTAGTTATATGCTTGAATTATCTAGATTTTTTTTTTTTATTGTTTTTTAATGCGCTCTTCTAGATAGATTTGTATCGGAAGCTAATTTAATTGAATGTTATTTTATTGCTGTTCCTTATTGTAAAAGCAGATTCAATATTATTTAATAAGTTTTTTTTAACGTGGTACTGTTTTGTTTTATCTATAGGACTTATACAAATGATTCCGCTAACCCCCCCCCCCCCAGATTTAGATTAGAAAGACATACGTTTACATAAGAAATATTACAAAAAAAACAAAAGTGATGCAAAATGAAGCAACATGAATTTTTAGCTAACATGAAAGCTAATTCTTTCTGCTCCACCATATACATACTTAATGTGGTAAAGGGATTTGTGTGCTTGCCAGCCTTTGGAGCCCAAATGGGCCAAAAGAACTTCTGCCAATTTTCCCTTGTTGAAAGACCAGGGGATAAGGGGGCAATAGAAGTCTCGGACACCTGTTTTCTAACATGCCTATAGGAAGGTGTAGCTCCTGTCACAGGATGTGATATGGTTTAGGCTAGTGGTTAGTTCTGCCCAAAGAGTGAATAAGGAGTAGATACCAGGGGGAGGAAGGTGAACAACCTACTCTCAAGCACAGTGGATGCTGTATGGAAGCAAACCTGCCATCTTTCTGTATGCTCTGCTGACCCTGCATTACAAGTACCTGTCAGTTGGATAAATTTTACAGAAATACCGCACCCCTGTGCTCCATTTCATTGTGTGTACAGTATACTCGCTATATGCTAGGCTTGTTGGAACTGTGAAAATAAGTATCGGACCTGAAGAGGAGAGTGACCTAACTAAATAACATTATATTCAAGAATGATTATGGCCCTTGTGCAGTTTGTCTTCCTTCACTTTGCACTTTTATTAAAGTTTAATTTACTAACCCTCCTCCTGATCATTCTTCTTAGAGGGTTATTCACTAAAGTCTGAATTGTTGAGTATAGGTGCGAATTCGCCAGATAAAGACAGTCACAATAGGCTGCTACTGTTGCAATCGCATCTTTATAATGAGAATATTGTCGCAGTCCCGACTTTATTATGGGAAAATTGTTGCAATCTTAACTTTAAAATATTGTTGCAGATTTGCTCTGGGAATCCACTGTTTGAGAATTCAACAGTCAAATTTGCACCTTAGTGAATAACCCCTTTTAATGTCAAATACACTTATTAAAGAAACAAACTAATACCATTGTCTTCAGACATACATGGAGAAGTGAACTTTGACACAGTGCAAAAATATGCACACAGAAATTCTAGAATATAAATGCCCCAAAGGAGTTAATAACATTACATATACACAGTAAAAAAAAAAAAAAAAAAAAAAATAAAATAAATAAATATATATATATATATATATATATATATATATATATATATAGTAAGAAAGGAATCCTGTGTAGGTAAATGGACGTAGATCACTTAAGGTACATCAAATAATAGGTTACTACATACAGAGTTAATATATTATATTGTATCATTTAACAAAATGCAAAGTAACTGAACAAAAGAGTAATCTAACAGTATTTGGGGTCACCACACTTTTTGCCTTCAAAAACATCAATCATTCTAGGTATTTGCACAGTCAGGGATTTTATAAGATTAGGTTGTGTGTATGATTAACTAATTATACCAGACAGGTGATGATAATCAACATTTTCATATGTAGGTTGAAACACAATGAATAGCTGAAAGAGAAACATTTGTGTAGGAGACATAAAACTGTTGGGAACAGCCAAACTCTTCTACAAAGGTGAGGTTTTGAAAATCCATTTCAAGTCACAGGTCCACCATGGCACAAGTACAGCATCAAGACATAATGTATCAATAAGGTCTCTCTCTCAGGCAAAGATTTCAATGCAGACTGAGGGTTCAAGATGTGCTGTTCAAGCTCTTTTTAAGAAGCACAAAGAAACCAGTAAAGCTGAGGACTGTAGATGCAGTGGTTGGCCAAGGAAACTTTGTGCTTACTTCACAAGATACCCAGCAGTGCTACCAGTTCAGAACCAGTGTGACCAAGCTCTACCCATTACTGTTTGGAAAAGCCTAGCTAGAAGTTCTCTTCATGTAAGAATTGCAGTTGAAAAGTCTTAACTTCAATGTGGAAACAATACCAATTCACTCAACTATGTAAAGAACATTGGCACTGAGGTGCAGAAAAATGGAAGCAGGCCCTGCTGTACTGGACTGTTGAGATAAAAACAAATATTATGGCTTTAACAGAAGGCATTGTGTTCACAGTAGGGCTGGAGAGTTGTACAATAATGAGTGTCTGCAAGCAACAATGAAGCATATTGGTAGCTCCTTGCAAGTTTGTGGTTGCACTTCTGCAAATTGAGTTGGGGATTTGGTCAGGATCAATGGTGTTTGCAATGCTTAGAAATAAAGGCAGATACTTATCCATTATGCAGGCATCTGACTTTTTCCAAATTTATTCTATAGCATGTGGACCCACTGAACCCTGATATCAAAATTATTAACAATGTCTGGGATTGCATAAAAAGACAGAATCTGTGCAATCCTACATCCACAGATGTAGTTAATTATTCAAGATGTTTGGAACAACCTCCCTGCCACAGTTCTTCAAAGACTGTGTGCAAGAGAACCTAGAAGAATTGATGCTGTTGAAGGCAAAGGGTGACCACAATAAACATTGATCTGATTTAGATTTCTCATTTGTTCATTCACTTTGTATTTTCTTAATTTCTTAAAATAACTGATTATTTTTACTAAAAGCATTCTTACCTTGAAGCATTTTATCCATACCCATCTAAAAAATATATATATTATACAGTATATCTATATACAGTATACACACACACACAGTATATGCATGAATAGAAGTCCTGTTTTCTTTTCTATGGGGAGTATAAATAAAATGCAGCTGGGTTGGACTGCTGTCTGCTGTGATCTGATGGGCTTAAAGAGTTTGTTCACCCCCCGTTATTAATTTTTTTTTTAAACAGTTAGCAACTAGCCTTTTTATTTTTTGTACTTTTTAAAAATTATTTAACTTTTTGTTTTGTTATTTTTGGTTGCTAGGGTCTATTAACCTAGCAATCAACAGCTGCTGTAAATACAGAGTGGAAAATCACGTAGAAAACAAATGAGATGAAAATCACGCCTTTGATTAATTGATATATTGGTTGCACAGGGTCAGTGATTCTCAACAAATATAAAGATGAAGAAGCAAAACAGTGTAAAAGAAAAAAAAAAAGTAAAAACCTAGAACAGTGAAAAAACAAACAATTCCAAACTGTCTTAGATTGTCAATATCCCCAACATACTCAAAGGAGATACAAGGTGAACATAGCCCTTTAAGTTGACTAGTGTGTATGTCCTCATTTTGCTTGCATATACTGTAGCTCAACAGTATGAATTACACTGAACATTGATTAATGTCCATAAGTTACACTGGCCATTTACTAAAATTCCTATAGCAACACTGCACATTGCTTTCATGTTCAGTTACCCATATGTTACACCTTGCAATGCTTTAGCCTTTACCAAGCGAACCTTCTGTTTATTTAAACAGGGCACAGAAGCCCAACAACTGTCCTTCAGTGTTGCTAAAATTATTTTCTGCAGAATAACCCCAGCGGTAGCTCTGAAACTGTTCAACCAGTTTCTCTGTTTCTATACTTATTCTATGCGTGCGCCCTTGTTGGACAAATCATCTTACAATGAGCATGCCTTTAATTAAAAAAAAAAAAAATGCTGGTGTCAAGCATGATCACAATAAATAAAATATTCACTTTTGATGCAACTCATTAAATTTTATTGCAACTGGAAGACAATACATCACAGAAACGTTATGGTAGATTTTGGGAAAGTGTTATTTACAATAATTGATGAAATAGTTTTCTTTGGCAATATGATTACACATCAAGAAAATGTGAAATGCAAAATATGGTTTAAAAAAAAAAAAAAAAATCAACATTTTTCAGATCTGCTTAAGACCAGCTGATTGCTCTCACCTTCTGAGTGCTTGGTTAGGGCAATGTCACCCGTATTAAAACCAGGGAACAAAATGCAGCCAAAACAGATGTACTAAATGCATCTTATTAATTTAATTGGACAACTGCATCAAACCACATCTAGTTTTGCAAGCAGTCTGTTTACTGCAAAAAAAAAAAAATGCCAAAGAATGTATTTTCTTGCTGTAAAATGCCTGCAGGCAAAACTACATGCAGTTCCTCATTCAAATGAATGGTATACAGAAATGCAACAAAATGCTGATTTGGCAGCATTATGTTGCTGGGTTAAACACAACGAAACCATTTGTGTGACATTGTCCTAAGGTAAACGGACTCTTATCACAGTTCTTTTACATGAAGGAAATTGGCAGCTGCACATAACAAGTACAGATAAAAACTATGGCAATTTCCGCTCTGCTGTACTTAATCCTAAACTTGGCCAGGATTTTTATTTGACCTTTTCATGTTGTCAGTAAACCCAATACAACTGGTGGTCCTTGTAAAAGAAAATTACCCACTCCACCAGCAAAATCAGGACTGTTACCAGTTCCACTGGAACAAAAGCTTGCTACATCAAACAAGCTTAAAGGACAGTGGGACTTGTTCAACATAATGGTCCTTTTGATTGCTTTATCAATATTTTTTTTTTTTCAACAAAATATATTTTAGAAATGTTACAGAATTCATAAAATAAAAAGATCTACAAGTGTAAAATGTTTTTTTTTTTTTTTTCGTACATACATACATAACATTATTTTCTCCCCAACATTTTATATCGGGACAATCTGAAGTAGTGAGTGAGGCTGATTAAGAGGTTTAAGGATTATTTTGTCTTCTGAAACACGTGCATATAATATAGACATCTCCCTACAGAAATATCTGCTAATATATATACGTTTGGAATTTAATTTGATTCTGAAATTTTGTTCAGTTACCAAATGTGTTTTGTAGAGTCAAGTGCTAAGAAAAAAAAAAAGAGCCTATTTTGATTTGGGGATGGATTACCTTTGTTTTCACACAAATAATTTAGAAATAAGCCAAAGAGGGGAGTCTTTGGTAGCACAAAAGTCACCTTCAGACAATGTTTTCATGAATGGTTGTGGTATAGTCAGCACGATGATTTTTTTCTTTAAAGATTTATGGAGAATAAGAGAAGTGTAAACTTAAATGGTGTAACTATTAAAGCAGCAGCAAGTTTTGGGGAAGTCGAATGCAGAGGAGTAAACTGGTCACTGAGCAAATGATAAATTATGAGACTTGGTTTGGGATGAGCTATACCTTTGTTTGGGTAAACACAATATGAACGGATTGTCAAATCAATTGTGAGGTGCACTGGTTTCTAGGATGTAATTTTACTCCTCTGTAACTTAACACAGGCTTCAAGATATGATGAAGAATTTAGAAGTTTATTTCATAGATGAGGTTTGCTGCAGCTCAAGCACCAAGCTTGTCAAAGGCAGTGATATATGGAAGTAAAAATATAAAGTAAAATGTAAACATTCTGTGGAGCTGCCAGACAATCTGATCATGTGCCACAACTTGGCCTCAAATATCACTTAAAATAATCCTACTCACAGCAAGTAATCAAGGGCAGCACATCACACATATCGAACTTGCTAGTGTTACATCATAACTTGGCAGTGAATGAGTGTGATACCCAGTTCTATTCATATAGAGATACACTACAATGGCAGATCTGACCTTTGGCCTTCAGCTTCTGTTGAACTACTCTAGTAGATCTAGGCATCTGAGCTAGATTGAGTTGCTCATTCCCCTGTGCATTTCCCCCAACTTTATCACCAGGAAAGTATTGTGGGAGCAATTACACAGAATTGGTGCGGCTATTATTCACTTATAAAGCACCATCGCCTCCTGCAGCATGATACAGTGTCAATACAATGGAGCGCATCTCTAAAGCTTTAATAAAAACCTCACACAGTACTTTAGTTCTTTTTGCCATAGTTTTCCTTTCAATCTGCTGCTTTTATTATCATGGGGGTTATTCACTAAAGTCCGAATTATTGTGTATAGGTGCGAATTTGCCAGATAAAGACAGTCGCAATAGGCTACTACAGTCGCGGTTGCGTCTTTATAATGAGAATATTGTCGCAGTCGTGACTTTTTTATGGGGAAATTATCGCAATCTTAACTTGAAAAAAATTGTTGCGACTTTACAATGGGGAAATTGTTGCGGATTTGCTATGGGAATCCGCTGTTTGAGAATTCAACAGTCGAATTCGCACCTTAGTGAATAACCCCCCATATGTTTCAGTACATGTAACTTTTTTGGGGAAAAAATAAAACAAACACCCAATGTAACATTATGAAAACAATTCTCCATTTGATACATTTCATCCTACATGTCCAGTTTCTTAAGCTCCACCAATATGCTTCAATTGCCTTGAATTTGATGGAAACTAAATCCTTAATGAAAGGCAGCATAAGTACACTGAAGTACATATTTATTCATGTGCCATCATCAGTGTGGAACATTACCATTAGTATGTACGAATATTATTATTGTTACCAGTTTTACAGGCTGCTCCACTAATGATAGTAAAATGGATTGAACACTGCTACAATGGTAATGCACCATGTAAAATGTTACATAAAGTGGACCTGTCAGGTCTACTTAAGACTTTTTTTTTTTTTTTTTTTTTATAGGAAGGAGGGAATTGTTTTAGCCGATTAGCATTCAGATAAGTCTGTAGTAAAAGAAGCAAACTCCCTGCTTCTTTTCTACTTCATTGCCTGACTTGAATCAGAAGTTGGATTGGGCAGAGCTAAATGATTGACATTATAGCTGCTCCAATCAGTTCCCTGCTAGATCGTGATTTAAGGGATCTGATTGCAGGAACTTTAATGTCAGTCATCCTTTTACCCATGCGAAACCCGACTTGAGCTTCAAGTCAGGCTAGGTTCACACCAGTGTGTTTATGCACAAGTGTATATACATCACACATTAAAAAAAAACAAAACACCATGTCGAAATCCCTATGGAACTTACCTTGTCCCGGTCACACTAGCGCGAATGCTTGACGTTACATTTTGGCCGAAGTATGTACGCCGTGCATAGCATACAGCCAGATAGAAGGAATTGGGAACATTCTCACTGTATTGGGTAAGTACAATAAAAAGGCACATCTAGAATATATGCCGGACTGAAATGAAATACGTGGCATATTTTATAGACGCGCTTTTATAAATACTCAGCGCAAAAAAGCGTTAGTGTGAACCTAGCCTTAGCTGAATAATTTTAGCATTCAGCTAAGACGACTCCCTGTTTCCTGAAAAAAATAAGTCTGATAGGGCCACTCTAATGTCCAACAGCACTTAGGGTGACATTTTAGCAGTGTCTGTAGAAACTGGAGCTAAAGTGGCTAAATGTATTTTCATCTAATTAGTATGGCTTGTTATTAATAAACCGTTAATGGCAGTGCCTAAAATCACATTGTTGAAAATCATGTCACCTGCTGCTCCTGTTTTCAATTGCCTAAACACTGTTGGGTTCTGAGGCCCTCTAGGAAACCAATAAGCAAAATCTTTTTTCCTTGTCTCTTTGGTTTCCTTGTATCCTGCTTCCTTTTAGTTTCCAAACTAAACGCTTTACGCAGCCTTCAGGGGTATGCCATGATGGCACAGTCTGACATTCTCAGAGGCCTGGGCACCTTGGGAGTTTTCAGTGACTTTGTGGGCCAGTCCGACACAGTATTTAAATATGGACAGAACACAATATCCCAGGCTCTTACAGCTTTGGGGAAATGCACCAAAAATGATTTTTTTTCAGCTTTGGTTTCTATTATTTATATTCTAATTTGTAAACTTAGATTTGCAAGGAATGACTGCAGACAGGAAGTCTTTTTTTGTTCACACAAGCATCTATTAAAGTGCTTTAGCTTTTAATTAAGAAAAATGACTGGCAGTTACACATCCTAACATGGCAGTGAGCTGTAAAGAAAAACTATTAGCGAGTGGTATTCATGTGATTGCAAATACAGAAACAAAGGTCTGGGAAGGTGCACCCTGAAAACCAGGTAAAATCCATGGGTATTTTAGATGCTATTAACATCTTAGAGGCTTGTTGTGCAATTTCAGAGGGTGGACAATGATCTGTTATATTAGCCAATAAAAACCCACCTTATTCTATCATTCCCACTCACTACTTCATTTGCCAACATATTATTGCATCATGTTAAACACATACACATAAAAGGAGAAAAAGACATACGTTTTTGTTTATATAAACAAATAAGTACAGTAGGAGGAGGGCTGAATGTGCAGACAAGGCAGTTTAATTCAACCATCCAAGCCCTACCAAAGAATGACATTTGTATTTATCAATATATTGCAGAGAGTGAGTTCCCCAACAGTCAACTGTTTGTCCCTGAAGAAGGTTAGACCTTAAAAACCTGCTTCAAAAAAAAAAAAAAAAAAAAAAATCAAAAAATCAAAAACCAAAATTGGAAAAAAAAATAATAAAAATGTCCAGGCCCATGGCCTACAAATTAGAGGCATTGCCTTTTTTCTCTATTTTCTATATTTATATGAAAATAATTCATGCTTCATGCTAAATACATTATTTACCTTACAATAACATTTTGTTATCTTCCAATTTAACAAAAAAAAAAAGTTTGTAAATTTTCTTTTTAAAAGGAATCCATGCACCTGTGGATGAGAATAGGTTAACTTTTTGCTGGCTAATGGTTGCATTTAAAACCATGGTTTTGATTTCCATCCAGAGGAATTTCAGTGTTAACACAAGCTCCACGTTGGAGGGCAGTGGATGAATGAGGATAGGCATAGTTTATTGTATACGTGAACATGCCCCTTGAAAGCATAATACTCGTGGCAGGTTTTGTAGCATTTTTAGAGAACGGTTTCCTTTTTTTTTTTTCCTTCTTTTGACCGAGTGGAAATTCTGACCCACAACTAAATAAGCAGATTATGTTATTAACACAGTGCCAATATTTGTGTTTATGGCTTTTTTTCTGGTTTACCCTAAGCTATTTCTCAGCTGGGGTGGTTTTGGAGACAAGCTCATTCAAACGACTCCAGCAGAGAAATAAGAAGCAGAAGAAAAAATTCATCACTTTTATAGAACACCAATTGGCAACATTTTAAACTTTTTTTTTTTTAAACACAGGAGTATTCCATCATACAGTGGTAAATGTGATCAACCATAGGATTAAGTCAGCACATATATGGCACAAGGTATCCATTATTATTATTTAGTGTGATTCCTTTTTCTGTGGTGTGCTTGTATATATTTGCATCTCGAGGCCATGTGTTAGACAGGATGTGAACGCCAATCTGAGGTTTGCCCATACCCCACCCCCATCTTGTGACAATTCCACTCTAATATTGGTGTTGTCACAGCAAGATGAACTACGTATTCCTTTCTGAAGAGCTGCAGATAAGTGAAGGTGATTTTGGCTTTTTTTTTATTTTTCGTCATTGGAAAATGAAAAGCAATTGGTAGCTGAGTTCTATGGCTTCAATCTCCTTTAAAAAATAAACATTTCAAGGGTCCAAAAGAAACACAAAAATGAAAATAAGGGAAAAAATAAATTGTCGATATTGCCACAAAATCATTAGAATTCACCTGACGTGCTGAAAGAAACTGTTTCAAAGTTCAAATGTGTCAATGATTTGCACTAATTTTTTGTGGTCTCTTTGTCCTTCTGCTCTTTCTGTCCCTTAGCCGTCCGATTGGTGATGTTATTCAAACAAGAGCGGATTCCTGCCAAATGCAAGAGAGACCCAGCAGCCTCTTTCATCTCTTCATCATCACTTTCAGGTGGTTTTTCTGTGCGTCTTTTTTTCAAAGGAAGGGCATCGCTGGGAATCCTCCTCAGTTTTAGTAAATGCTGCTTTTTCTTGTGCTGTGAAGAGTAGGTACTGTCAATCATGGAATCCTTTGGCTCTTTCTTTATCTGCTTCTTGTCCTCTTCCTCTGTTTCACTGAAGCTCTCATGGCTCTGGAAGCTGATGTCGCTGCCTTCTCGGCAGACTTTGGCTGCAAACTCATAGTGATCGTCGGCAGAGGAGGATGATACCGAGTCACTTGGTGACGAGCTCCTCTTGTTAGCAGATTTGGCGCTACTATAATTGTGGTCATCTTTGGGGTCGCTACTAACTAGTGGAGATTCACAAGATGGTTCACTCTCTGTTCTCATTCGGCAATTTGCAATCCCATTTCTGTAAAGAAAAAAACACCAAAATGATTGCATAATTTGAGATTTGAATCAGAAATTGCAAAATGTAATGTGAATAGTGTTTATGCTATAAAATAATCCTGAAAATACTAGGTGGGTTATTCACTAAAGTCCGAATTGTTGCATGTAGGTGTGAATTCGCCAGATAAAGACAGTTGCAATAGGCTGCTACCATCGTGGCTTTATAATGAGAATATTGTCGCAGTCGCAACTTTATTATGGGAAATTTGTCACAATCTTAACATTAAAAAATTGTCGCCACTTTACAATGGGGATTTGCTATGGGAATCCGCTGTTTGGGAATTCAACAGTCGCATTCGTACCTTAGTGAATAACCCCCTAAAGAGTCCAAACTGAATCCTGGGATGTCATCAATTGGGGATAAAGGAAGTTAAACACAAAAAAAAAAGTATTATAAAAACAGCTCTGATTTAAGACAATAACACAGAAAATTGAAAATGCCCCAAGTGTACAATTCCAATTTGTTTCATGTATGCTTACAAAAAAATCTATACTGTATCTAGAAAGTATGATATTTAATATTGTAATTTTGGCTTTCTGAGGCAATTCATTAATATGTATTATTTAAAGTTCAATAGAAAACCACAGGATTGGGTGGGGTTTGTTTAAAACAAATTTAAGGCTCCAATCAGTAATGACTAAAAAAGGAAACAAGAAATTTGATGAATTCAGCTTTAACAGTTTTACAAAGTGCTGTATTTGAACAACCACCATGGGAATTTGATATTTTCTGGTGTCACTGGTCCTTTAACAAAATCTACCACAATAGGATTCTTTCCAAAAGGTGGAGTTTACATAAATATAGGCATTTTAACAAGTGTAAAAGTTGAAACACTCTAAGGGCCGGTTCACAATAGTGTAATTGTGCTAGCATATTTTAAGAAAGTACACAGTGTGACTGGAACAAGGGTAAGTCTATAGGTTTACACGGAGCAGCTTTTTTTTTTGTTTTTATGCGCTTTGTATATACACCAATGTGAACCTACTCTGACAGAAATACAAGCCATTTAATATTAATTCCTCTAAGAACAGGAACTTAATAAACCCTATTAAAGTAACATTTGTAAGCTGTCCTTTCTGTTTGACCAATGTTTTAAAGCCTTGATTAGAGATAACTAATAATGATTCTGTAAGGGCAAGGTCTCTCAGGGCAATCAGTCACCATTTTTTTATATATAGATCCAGTGGATCTTAAACAATGTACTATTCCTTCATTTACACAAATACATCTCTGTTTGTCTATATGTGTGTGACTGAATAGGGAAACTAGATTGTAAACTCCACGGGGCAGGGACTGAAGTGAATGATGAATCTCTGTAAAGCACTGCGTAATATATCGGCGCAATATAAATGAATAAATACAATACAATAACTATAGACAAGCTTTGTAGGAGTCCTCATCCTTTCTGTAAACCCCCAGCAGTTCCGGTATCCCAGCTATCTTAAAAGATGGCCATAGAAGAATAATTTGCTCATTAATGATCCCACATAGGAGAGGGATCCCTTGAATATTTTTTTCCTTTGTTTTAATATTCACTATTAAATGAAGTTTGTGCATTCCACACACGTCTGTTTATTAATTTGATTATGAGCAACCAAAATTTTCCATAATGTTGAATCAATTTAAAGGAATAAAATCCGCATTTTTTTAGGTAACTGGTTAGCATGTCTGGGAACTCTGAGACACAAGATATGACTAGACAGAAGTAATTTAATTGTTGCTTAGTTGTTGCTTACAGTTCACATATGTGAAGATTCTTTAATTATGGCCAGTGCATTTTTTTTGTAAAAAAAATATTTTCCGGTACTCAATTTCTCATAAATATAAGTATAATCAATAGATATTAA
>WMED01011158.1:0-15397 GCA_019650415.1 Pipa parva | reverse complement strand
AAACGGATCTATTAACAAATTAGCGGTGTCTATCTTAGCACAAATCTATTAACCAATAAGCGGAGTTTATCTCAGAACAGATCTATTAACCAATAAGCGGTGTCTATCCTGGCACAAATCCATTAATCAATAAGCGGTGTCTATCTTAGAAACGGATCTATTAACAAATTAGCGGTGTCTATCTTAGCACAAATCTATTAACCAATAAGTGGTGTCTATCTTAGCATAAATCTATTAACCAATAAGCGGTGTTTATCTCAGAATGGATCTATTAACCAATAAGCAGAGTCTATCTAAGGATGGATCTATTAACCAATAAGCGGAGTCTATCTTAGGATGGATCTATTAACAAATAAGCGGAGTCTATCTTAGCGCAAATCTATTAACCACTAAGAGGTGTTTATCTCAGAACGGATCTATTAACCAATAAGCGGTGTTTATCTTAGCACGGATCTATTAACCAATCAGAAATAGTGAATTTAAATTGAAATCTTTTTAAACTTTAAATGGGCTTGTCTTTATTCTTTTTATCATTGCCTTATATAGTTATTTTTATTTTAAGCTCTTCACCTGAACATACTTTCTGGACACCCACGGAGCATCATGGTAGTATTTGTAAGCTGGTGGGTGATACAGGGTGTTCACCTAATAAAAGCTTGGTTTCTAGTTAATTACGGTACTGTTGGAAGTTTTGCTCAGCAATTGTTTGCATTGTTTTGCAGTACCTGGAAGTACCACTAGCTGTAGCTGTGTTATTTGGTTTTCTTCATGGAGGAGTAAAGAAGGAAAATTAACTTTGTCTGCAGTTACAATTATATTATTTAAATATATACCATTATTCCCCCCCCCCCCCACCCAAAAAAGTAATCTTCACATGTAGAGCATCCTGGGAAAGAACAAATCCCTAGACCAATGAAAGACATGCAAAGATCCCACTAGAATAATTTATTATTTATTAATATTTATTTTATTATAAACACTGTTTCCCAGTAATAGCTGACTTGGACTCCAGGTCATATTTATGTGGATTCCTGTCCCAAAGTGAATTGGGCATACTACCCAACAATTCACCAGTAGCGTTGCCAAGTCAATTGCGCACGTTTGCTAAACAATGCATTGTTGTGGCAATAGAGAGATTTGTTACATAGTGCTTCCTGAGTGTAATTATTTAATAGTAGGAATGACGTATTTCATTATTGTGTCTTGGTCCATCAGATAAAATCTCTGTATAAATTACATTCTCTTTTTACATTCATTAGCAGACAATTCCTAGCACATGTGACTCCGGAATGTGACATATTCGAAGCCTTTTAAAATAAAATGTCAACAAAATAGCAACAGGAACCCCCCACTAATCCCCCCCCCCAATTCCAAGTGAAATCCACGTATTCACACATCTTGGTGAACTGTCACATGAAACGCTACGAAAAAATGATCTGGTGTATAAATACACGGTTGGCGCAGTATGGTAAAATGGAGAACAATTTACTGAACATGTGAAGAGAAGTGGAGAATTATGGAACATTTACACATAATTAGCAGATTTTTTTTTCCGAGTTGGCGTATTTTTCCAAATTGTGAAAAGTTACAAAGACCATGGGGCTTATTCATAAAAGTCCCAACAGTCACGTAAAAAAAGAAAAGTAAAAATTCTCCTCTATTTGCCATGACCAAATTTTGCATATTTGTCAAATTCTGTGATATGGCGAATTTGCAACTGATTCGGATTCTTAAAATGGTTGCAAACTTACAGGCGCAAGTGCTGGAGTCTGTTGAAGTGAATCCGTTAAGGCGTACTGTGTCGAATTTAGCAGTTTTACTTCGTAAGATCAAAGCAGTGAATTAGGGGGTCGATGGCAGGGCTCTTATTGTCTAACTGACTACGACGATGCACTACACAGTAAACCGCGTCTGACATTGTTCGCTTCTTCTCTATGTGAATCCAGCGCTTAGTGATTAAGGAGTAGAAAAGTTGTGATTTTCGGAGCTTGGTTACTCAAACTGCTGTGAATTCACTACGACAGTCAAATTCTTACTATGACGAATAAGCTCCCTTGATGGATTGCCAGGACATATTAACCTGAATATAGTGATGTGCCTTCCACAAGTGAAAGTGTCCAGTTGGGGACCTACAGCAGGGTTTATATTGATAAATAAGTCCCATATATAGTGCAGTGGTTCTTAACCTTGTTTGTGGTACCGAACCCACCAGTTTCATATGCACATTCACTGAACCCTTCTTTAGTGATAAATCACTTGACCTCCGTGTCTTGACCTCCGTGGTGGAAGCTCCGCCGAACCCCTGAGACCGACTCACCGAACTCCTAGGGTTCAATAGAACCCTGGTTAAGAACCACTGCTATAGTGTTTTCGCTCTTAGTGTGTCTTAGGAAAAGGTGCTTTTATCTTATTTGAAATCCTTACTTTAATTTCTGTGATTCATGCGATTCATACAAAAGGCTGTCACAACTTCAAATTATTCCTATTTAAATGCAAATAAAGTTTCCCTAATGTGCTTTCCTACCACAACATGTACTAATACTCTTATTTTTCGCTAACCCTCTTCTATGAAATGTAATCGTTCATTGGTTTTTAACTGTCAGATCCATCTTAATATCCAGACCTGGGAATCAGACAATGAATCTTCCTAATAAAAAGAATTCTAGAAACAGTGAAAGTTACACAAAAGATCAGACAGATAATTAAATGCCGCTTCATTTGTCACTTTGCCGAGAGCATCTTGGGTGCAATTTTCATGACACATTTCCAGGAAGAGAGAAGAATAAACTATCTAATTAGCTGATGGCAAAAACAAACCCGTTAAATGTTCTAAATGACACTTGATACACAAACGGCAGTTTTGTCCATGTTTCTACTGAAGTTGGTTTGAACTTTCATAAACAGAATGTTTTAGGGGCTTATTCGTCATATTGAGAATTCGACTGTCGAAGCGAATTCTCATCACTTTGGGGTGCAATGCTTAGATAGTCGTGAATTATCTGCTGCTTATTCACTTAGCATCAGATTCCCATAGTAAAGAAGTGAATGAGATCAGACCTGATATCTTGCATAGCGCAGAGTAATCAGGCTGTAGGAGCTCTGCCATTGACCTCTTGATTTGCCACTTTAGTCTGGTGAAGTAAAACTGGTGAATTTGATACAGTAAATCTTTCTGAATTCGCTACTTCAACAGAATGATACTTGATGAATAGCCTAATACCTGTGCACGCCTGTGAAAAGCTCCGTACATGTGCGACTATCTTAAGAATCCAAATCAGTCGTGAATTCGGTACATCGAAGACTTTGAAGAATACAAGAAGTTTGAGAAGTAGGTACAGATTCTAACCTTTACACAACTGTTCCAACTAATATGAATATTATTGCCTAAAGTCTGAATTGTCTCGTAAAGGTGTGAATTCGCCACTTCCCCATATTCAGGTATTCATCAAACTGCGATGTGTCGAAGTCATCAGCTCATGCCAGTCACAAACTACATAATAGATTGCTACTGTCTTCACTATGGGAAGATTGTTGCGGTTGCGAATTTACTATGAGAATTCACTGTTTAGTGAATAAGTAGAGAATCAGGGCGTAAGCCACCTGAAGTGATGAGAATTCACTCCGACAGTCAAATTCTCACTTTGATCAATAACCCCATGAATGTTCTGATTGGTTACAGGTTGGTGCATTCTGGTGTCCATTATATTCCAAGCTTACAGGAGGTCACTGTGAATACTCTAATGTAGGGGTTGGCAACCTATGGCTCTTGAGCCAGATGTGGTTCTTTTGATGGCTGCATCTGGCTCTTTGGCTGTATCGAGCGGTGCTCACATGGAAGCACCGCTCATTACAGTCTGCCTGCAAATCGCTGGCAAGCACTGTAGAGAGAAAGTTTTCTCAGTGCTTCCGGGTTGCTAGCTAGTCTGGAGCCACTGACATCATCGGCTTTGAGGTGCTAGCCAATCTGGAGCTGATGACATCACCACGCTTCCGGGTTGCTAGCCGATCCGGAGTCGCTGACATCACATATGATGTCAGCGGCTCCTGATTCTAAAAGGATGAGCAGAGCCATGCGTATATGGTTCTCTCAGCCCAAAAGGTTGCTGACCCCTGCTCTAATGCATTGCACAGCTTGTCCTAGCCACATGGATATCCGAATGCTCCTTCCGGTTATAAAAGTATATTAAATATTTATTTTTTATAGATCATCATTTAGCAAGTGAAGCTGTTGCAGCTGCCATTATTCACTACTGAAAACACTTTACAAGAAATTGTGACTATTTATAACATTTTTCCAGAACGGATCATTTGTGTGACAAGCTTGTCACATCAAAAGAATTCGAAACAACATACATTATAAGCGGTTGTAGGTAACCTTCTTTCTATGGGTTTTATTTCCTCTTTGTTGCTGCTTTAGGAAGGATTTATAGATATACTGTATGTTGCATCGAGACTATTAGGCACCACAGGAAGAATTGATTACTAAGGCTGGACCATTTTGAATGTGTACACCTGAGGGTCTGTGTTCAACCGAGGGGGTAATTTATCAAGGTCATTTAGATCTTTTCCCTATAATTTGATCCATATCTCTGTTTTTCACCATGTTACTGCTGTTTTACCTTTTTCGCCACATTTTTGATTAATGTAGTGCTGAATAAAATGTATCAATACGGAAAAAGATCAATATTGATATATATGGAAGCGTTAATACCGCTACCATTTACATTACTTTCAATGGAGCGCCTTTTCCATCGTTATCGCTGATCTTTTCGATGGGGACTTAGAAATAAATGTTCTGAACCATCTCCATAGAGAATAATGGGCTTCCCTTCTTCAACCAGGTGAATGCTTTTCAGCCATAGAGAAGTTCAGAAGGGGCTTATTAAATGTCAATATCGGAGACATCGATATTTTCAACCTAATTAAAGTTATATCGATATCGATACACCAGGAAAAACGGTATTCGAATTTTGTAAATATCCCCCCAAAATAATGTTTGCTGTGCAGCATAAACTGGAGAGATATTTGATTTTATCGAGAATTTGCAGAAATGTGTAGAATAAACTTTACTAACCAAAAATTGTAACCTTTTCCCATCTGACAAGTAAACATATCAACAACAAATTTTATTTTAGATAGATCATAGGATCTTTTTCTGCTGTTAGATTCCCGCGCTTCCCTGTACGCACGCTATTTACAGCATCCTAATGTATCCATTCGCCATTGTCATTTACACATTGGGTCAGAAACATAAATTTCATTTCAGCCTCTTCGTCGTGTTTCATTTTTTCTACTAATTGTCACATTTTCACTATATTATTCACTATTCATTATTATTTTATGCTTGCTGTACTTTTTGGTCGATTTATTATAGGATTGACAAAAAAAATGTCGATATCGAAAAGATCGATATTGAAAAATATTGATGGGTTTAAAGTGGCGCACTTTGCGGTGTTTTACATGGAGTCCTAATCCGTTTTCCATCAATATCGCTGCTGTTTCTTAACTGAATAATGGAGATGTCTGTGGCTATATTGCAGGACTATGTCCCTAGGGAATAATGGGTTTTCAGTGAAAATAATTGTCTTACTGGACTTTATAAGAAATCAAGAACAACGATATTGGTATATTAGCACCGTTTAACGCTAAGAGGGTTATTCTCTAAAGTCTGAATTGTTGCATATAGGTGCGAATTAGCCAGATAAAGACAGTCGCAATAGGCTGCTACTGTTGCAGTCACGGTTTTATAATGAGAATATTGTCGCAGTTGTGACTTTATTATGAGAATATAGTTGCAATCTTAACATTAAAAAATTGTCGCGACGTTACAATGCGAAAATTGTAGCGGATTTGCTATGGGAATACACTGTTTGCGAATTCGAAAGTCAAATTTGTACCTTAGTGAATAACCGCTTAAATTTGCAAATGTACGACCGGTACAAATTTTTATTTGACTTTTATAAATATTCCCCCCCCCCACCATTATGAAAAATATACAAAGACCTTCACAAATCTTATATTTTTTTTCTTTATCCCACCCAAAAAAATAGCAGATTTCTTTTAGAAACATGATCCAGATTTACTCGTTCACCATAAAGATATCTAATAAAATACATATACCATTCATTACTAACATATTATATACATAAAATATCATAATTATATGCTTTTCATTTAATAATGTTTCACTGCCTGGGGGGGGGGGGGGGCAAAAAAGACGTGTGAAGTTTTTAAATTACGGAAAATAAATAAGACATTTTTTTTCATGTTGAAATACTAATTACTATCGTCTTGTATGTATTTATATCCCCAGACAAAAACACTTGATTTGATTTCTCAGATCGCAGCCATGGGCATTTGTATGACCCCCACCACTGTCTATACAACCCAGTCTGAAAAAGTAATTCTAGGCGTGCTTGGCCATTGTAAATAAGTAAATGAGTAAACGTCTTTAGAAATCAAACAAACAAGGATAGTAATGCCAGGGAGTAAAACCATTGAATTCTAGAACATTGTTCCCATCACATATAATACCGGGTTTGAATAAAAGTTCAATTCCCTTTTATATTTATGTAACAGAAGTTCTTTAATCTCTGCTGTTATGAGAACAAGAACTACCTTCCAAAAAAACAGAATTAATTAGACATTAAAGCTGTTATATCTACTTAAAATGTTCTTCACAAGAATTGCCTTTACAGAAATTCTATTTTTTTTTAATTAGGAATATTTCTCTCGTTGCTTCTTAACATCAGAAAAGAAACAATGTATTTATTCTTCAAGCATTTTTTTTTTTTTGGGGGGGGGGGGGGGGGGGGGGGGGGTAATATGAATGGTAGTAAACAGTAAACACAGTTCTCACCTGCTGAAACTCAGAGGGTCACCGAATATGTCTAAAACTACAAAGTATAGACTTTGTAGCAAGTGGGGATGTCAATTGCCTTACCCTTGGGGGATTATGGGAGAACTGGGCAGAGTCAGGTCAATGCAAGTAAAATCAAGATGGCATCAGCTTAATGGTGAATCTGCGACCAGCTGGAAAGCTAAGAACAGTATGGTAGAAACGTACAGAGCTCTTCGCATCACTTTGCGTGCACGTGCATGGGTAATTAGATTATTCAACAAGCGTTGGAGTCTGTCACATTAGCACAATCTGCAAAAAGTATTGCGTCGCATTTGCCATTTTTACTTCACAAATTAGTGGGTTGATGACAGGGCTCCGACTGACTGCAGCGCGCTGCGCAATAAACTGCATCTGACTCTTTTCTCCTCTTCACTATGGGAATCCGCCGCTTAGTGAATAAGGAGTAGAATTCCTAGAAACCCAGGGGATTATTAACTAAGGTGCGAATTCAACTGTCGAATTCGTAATCAGCGGAGTCCCATAGCAAATCCGCTACAATTTCCCCATAGCAAATCCGCTACAATTTCCCCATAGCAAATCCGCTACAATTTCCCCATAGCAAATCCGCTACAATTTCCCCATAGCAAATCCGCTACAATTTCCCCATAGCAAATCCGCTACAATTTCCCCATAGCAAATCCGCTACAATTTCCCCATAGCAAATCCGCTACAATTTCCCCATAGCAAATCCGCTACAATTTCCCCATTGTAAAGTCGTGACAATTTTCCCATAATAAAGTTGTGACAATTTTCCCATGATAAAGTCATGAATGCGACAATATTCTCGTTATAAAGACGCAACTGTGACAGTAGCAGCCTATTGTGATTGTCTTTATCTGGCGAATTCCCACCTATACGCAACAATTCGGACTTTAGTAAATAACCCCCCCAGAGTGACAGGAATTCATTCATCTGTCCATTATAGAGAAATTTAATAAAACCATGGATAAGAACATTTTACTCGCAGTTGCCTTTTGCATAACCTGGAATAATAATGATCACAGGTTGTTATGTTACAGAAAGTAAAATTATTTATCTGTCGCTGGAACAGTGTCACAGGGTGATTGTGTTTCAGACAAAAGAATGTCTGGTGTTTTTAATCTGGGTTTGTAAGTCAGCGCTGATTTTCAACTGGGTCAAACTAGACTCAGAGAATCATGGATTAAAGTCAGAAAAGTCATGTAGAACTGTGAATTTGTGTCTATTCTTCACTTCACAATGTTCTCTTATTGAGGAAACTCTGCAAAGTGACAAATATAAGACCAATTTGGGAGGCCATGATAGTCACAATCTTACAGAGATCTTCGCATCATTTTGATAGGTGCTTCTACTATTGACTAAGCTGCTGAGTGTATTAAAGGGGCAAATATGACTAGGGGAACTGCTCTGAATTCACGTATGACTCATTTCAGACTGGCAAATTGGGGGTTAATGACAGGGCTCCTGTGTGGTGTAAGCGACTATTCATTCAAAAGTGACAATGGTGACTGCGTCTACTAAGTAACAACATGACCTAGGGACAAGGTGACATAGAAATAGAATAGTCGCAGAATACAGTTAGTGGGATATGGTGTCGTCAGTGCCCTTCACTGATTGAATTCGTCTCACTCCGCATGACTTCTCATCCTAATTCTATCCTACTGACTACGCCATACTACGCATCCAACAGAGATCGCTGCTCTCCGCCTGTTCGACGAGTGCGTTCTCTACTTAGTCAATAATGAGAAGTGAATTTGCGTCTATTTTAGCAATGTGACTCGAACTGTAGCGTAGTAAATTCGACAAGTGAATTCACCCTTTAGTCAACGAGGCACTTAAACTAGCCCAGCTCAGCTTGCAGCACCACTAGTCACAATTATCTTATTAATCCATTTTACCAATCAGGAGGCAGGAGAGGACCCGGAATTAAGCTTTAGTGAAGGGTAGATGATAGCCGGTTTCTCACATTAATCACGCCTAACCTTTTTGTCGTTAATTGCGGATGAGGCTTTCTATTGATCTGGCAGATACAGACAGAGATGACATAAATCTCAGAAGCTTTGCTAAGCTGTGATGTCAGTACCAGTTAGAGAAGAAACTTTGGCAATGACATAATTTCAGCTGTGACTCTGGCGCTGATCCATTTTACTCATAAATCCATAAAGAGATGACCATCTATCCATTTTAGTTTCATTTACATGTATATTCCCTTTACCCGTTCCTGAATACATACTGACTTCATTTACACACACAGTCTTATCAATGCATTATTTCAAGGGTCAGTAAACCACAAAGCCAGAGTTGCTTAGCACTGCTGGTACCTTTTCTTGTTGAGCGCACAAGCGACAATCTGATCCAGCAGCAGGACTCATTTGATTCCATCTGATGTGATGTGGATCTGGGGTCATTCAATTGAGAAGCTATGTTGGGGACTCTGCAGAACATACTGGATCCTGAATATTGTAATGGGTGCAAGGTCTTAGTGACTTCCTGACTTTAACCTTATGACTGCAGTGCAGGAATTGTGGTGCTGTAAGACATAGCACTAGTAGTGGAACAGGAACTGTGGAACTATAAAACCAGGAGCATTTCAGCAGGAACAGCAGAACTGTAACCTACAGGATCCTTGAGTAAGAACAGTAGAACTGTAACATACAGGAACCTTGAGCAGGAATAGCAGAACTGTAACAACATTAAGTAGTCAGATAGTTAATTATGACAGTGTTAACCCTTGGTATGTTTACGTGCTGCATTGGCAGGTACTGCAGCTGCTGTTTCAGATAAGACAGGCTTTGCACCAGGTTGGATTGTGTAGGGGCACTGTCTCTAGTTGTAAGGTGGGAGTAGGTTAGAAGCCCTGGTCTATATAACATTGCATATATGCATCAAGTTAGGAACAGGGTAGTGCAGCAGCAAAGCCCCAAAGAGAAGTTAGCAAGGGTAGCTCCAAGAGAGAGACAATATATTCATGAAGGATACCACTGTATGGCAGGTATGCAATGTGTTTCAATGCAGCAAAAACTGGGTGGTTAGCTGCTTACATTCCTTTTAAAAAAAAACAATAAAGAAACCTCCCAATATCTGGTGCATGATGGGTACCAACAATGCTGAGAGCCAGTGATGTTTGGGGCAGACAGTACCCATACAGTACCTAGAGTGCAGGGCTGTTGTCCTGCCATGCACGGTAGTTTTTAGGATGTACTTTACATCTTTCCCATTGCTACAGTGATTATGCAGCTAATTAACCTACTGTCTGACTCTAAACCTGCCACATCACAGCTTCTCTTTAGCAAACAGCTGTTTTATGATTACGGGACCAGTAATGCCATTTCAATTGGCAATTATTTAGACACAGCACTTCTAAAACGTTATTCATGAACTGTATTGCTTTCTGTCTATTCTTATCTTTACTGATAGCAGCCATGTTGTTAAACATACCTCACCCGGTCCCATTGTTTCCTATGGTGCTTTACATAATTCATATACACTCAGCGGGTCATTCATTAAAGGGTGAAGTGCCACATAAATGCCTACATTTGCATCCTTTTGCAACTTCTCCAACCCTGCTTAGTTAACAAACTGTGATGGACGCTTACGCCAGTCACGGACTTACGGAGCTCTTCACATCGATATGTGCGCGTGTGCACAGGTAATTGGGCTATTTAGCATGTGACAGAGTCAGTGGAAGGAGTAGATTCCGCAAGGTGCACTACTCCAAATTCACCTGTTTGCCTTCGCCAGAACAGAGCGGTGAATTGGGGGGTTGATGGGAGGGCTCTCATGTTGCGTAAGGCATTCAAAAGTAACAATGGTGACTGAGGATATGAAACGCAGTGCTTGGCTTCAAAATATGCAATGAGGCAAGTTTAGTGCCCCTTTAAATGAAATAGGAAAGGATATATAATCAGTAACAATAAATAAAAAAAATCTAGTTAATAATAACATTGTTTTAATTAGCTGGTAGTCTTCTACAATTATATCAATGCATTGAATGGATTCCGTACAAATTCTATCCCTTGCGTAAACCTGTAACTAATCAATGAGGTCAAAGACTTGGTATTTCATTATATTTTATTTATTTTTTACCGAGTAGGAACCAATCTAACCTACCCTTGAACATGAAGCTTTTAGGGAAAGCAGAATCATTCTGGTTTATTATTCACTGCCCTATTGTCGCACGGTAAACGCCTTTAACAATATAAGAATATTGCCGACGACAAAGGTGGTAACTGGCTAAAGTCCGAATAGTCGCATAAAGCTTGGAATTTGCGTCTGTTCACCGCTTCCTGGTATTCACCTATTGAACAAACTCTGCGAATTGGCAAATACGCAGCAAATTTCGATGCTTCCGACGGTAGCAAATTTACAATGCTTTTCACATCACTGTGTGTGCACGTGCACAGGTAATTCACCTATTGACCAAGTGGCGGAGTCTGCCGAAGCAGCGAATTAGGATAGGGCAGTGGTCGGCAAAGTGCGGCTCGCGAGCCACATGTGGCTCTTTAGCCGCCTTGTTGTGGCTCGGGCCGCACTGCCGAAGCCCCGCCCAAGCCCCGCCCACAACCGCCGACGGCTCTTCTGATTGGCTGTCGGTGGTCATGGGGTTGGGAGAGGGCACACCTCCCTCCTCCGGCGGCTCAGAAGATGGTTATCGCCGCCAGAGGAGGGAGTGAAATGGCTCCCTCCTGAAGAAAGTTTGCCGACCCCTGGGATAGGGGAACTGCTTGGGATTCACCTGTTTCACTTTGCCAGATCACACTGGCGAATTAAGGGGTTGATGGCAGGGCTCCAGCGTTGGTAAGGCGACTATTCATTCAGATGTAACAATAAAGACTGTGACCAAGTGACGACATGAACTAGGGACAGGGTGACATAAAAATACATGCCATATTAACAGTTAGTGGGATATGGAGAAAATGACGTCACTGCACTTGACTGGTTGAATTCACATCACTCCGCATCCTGTTACTATTTAACTGACTACGCCACATTATGCATCTGCCAATCATCCATTGATGTTCACTTGTTCGCCAAGTCTACTTCCCCACTTAGTAAATAAGGGGAAAGGAATTTGCAAGTTCTCCAGTTTAGCGCCATGCTCTTTCACTTGGGCCAGTCCAACACTGAGGAAAAGCAGATAAATAAGACACACCACATGGTTTATCCTACTCCCATATGTTGTACAAAATATTTACAGGAAAAACTAATGGGATATTCTTCTAAAATATGGCATACTTTCCCTTTCAACTGCATGCAGTGAAATAAATAAATAATCGTAGATCTCTCTCGTGTTTACCTTTCGCAGATAATCTTTCTTTATTTCTGGCTAAGTTTCCATGAGATTGTCCCAGCGAAACTTGCACAACAGAATTAGTGACTTGCAGCGAGTTCTCTGTGTGTTTTGGGGGAAGGCGGCAGGGGGTTGGTATCCCAAGGAAAATGGCAGGTGCACATGTTACAGGTCACAGGATCTAATCTGACAAAGCAGGATGGTAGAACTATGCAGAAGATTTAGTTATTAGGGCTTTGTGTAGGCTGAGCTGACTGTACAAAGATTACTTATACAATCACTGACCTCAGTGCATCTGGTACCTGATACCTTCCCCATTTACATCTGTTCTTTACTACTCACTTGTGCTTTTGCCACTGGATGCAACAGCTGTTACTGTAGAAGGCATCAAGGCTAAAGGAGAGATTTCTTGGACGTCCTCTTCCATAGGACCAAGGCAATGAAAAGGGGGCAGTGTCAATCTATTAGTGTGAGAAGCTTGGAGTCGACAGATGAGGGTAAGATTGACAGATGACGCACATCTTTTCAATTTATATTGTCCTGTTAATGATTCCTATGACACTTCGTTATGTAGCACAGTGATATGTATGCTAGGCTAAATGCACAGGTTCATCACACCATCGTAATCTGTTGCATAATGAAATTCTAGAACTATGACATCATTACTAGGCTGAGTGTAAATGCTATTATTTTGCAAACAGGCTGGGTTATATTCCCTGAGGAGGTCCAGTAATTGTTTTAACATGATAAAAGAAAATATACCCTGGGGTGCAGTGTAAAATCTATTTTACATGATATGTTCAGCAGTACAGTACACGTGTATGGGTGATGATGCCAAATAGATGGGTCATGTGCTCATTCATTATTGAATGATTTCTGTGAGTTTTTAATTGATATTTTTGAACTATAGCTGTTGACTAGATGTTAACATGGATTGCCAATGTAAACGTTTATTGTAGATAGCTCATTCACAACATACTATCCAATTGTAAATGGCTGACTGAGTTGTAGCATACTCTTTGAACTTCTACCATCACATTGACCTAACTGGAGAAGTCCTACTGGAGAAGTCCTACTGGAGTAGTCCTACTGGAGATGTCCTACTGGAGAAGTCCTACTGGAGTAGTCCTACTGGAGAAGTCCTACTGGAGAAGTCCTACTGGAAAAGTCTACAGTGGGCTTTAGTAAGACAACCTGCCTTAAAGTCTGCGCCATGGCTTCCCTTTTAGTCCTTTATAGCCTACTGCTGTTTTTCAAGTTGTGTTAGCATATGAAAGGGTTGAATTCCACCTCTAATTGACCAGTTAGTGGCAGGGAAGCCCATTTTATTTTTCCTGGTGATGCAGGTACTTGAGAAATGATGAGAATCCTGATATATCTCTTGCATAGACCTTTCATTTTGGGAACATGCTGAAATTTAGCTGTTTCTTAATGCACAGACAATATTGGCACCATTTTCCTGTATCACAAAGCCAAAATAATGTCTGAAGAGGGTAAGCCACTGTACTGTGGCACATGTATCTCTAACCCATTCTCACTGGTATGGTTTTACTGGAAGTTAACAATATACAAAATAGCCCTGGGCTGCCGGCAGAAATCATGGGGACCCAAACCACAATTTGACTATCTAAGTCTATCTATCTAAGGTTGACCCCTGGTTTGTTAAGCCAATGGTGCCTCGCCAAGCTTGTTTCCCTTTACTGACCTATACATTCCAACTAATGAAATTGGGACATAGAAAGTGCAGACTTATTACTTCTATTAGCTCATGGTGCTGTCTATGGTGCTGTCTATCAATTGCTGATTGTGTGACATATCATAAATCTTGTAGTGAACTTGCCAGCAGAGGTTTTAAGGTCTGAAAACCCTCTCATCGGTCAGAGTTGAACTGGTAGCCTACTGCACTCCAGGCAACAGCTCTACCACTATTCCATTCAAGTACTCTATGCTACTGTACCCTGACAGAAAGTTGGTGTTGATTAGCGCCACTGTCTGTTGCTACTGGTTTTGGAGTCTGGACTACTTGTTGGTACTTCAGAATCTCCAACTAACAGCTCTGTAGGAACGATTCCTCTTCAAGTACTATAAAGTAGGTGCCAGGGTTCTCTACATTTTCCCAGAACTCACAGCGGCCTTGCAGATGAGACAAAACAATGGTGTATTCATGTCTTTTCACCTTCTTTTGATATTGATAAATACTATTATGGTAAAAATGTTATAGAAAGATTTATAAAATCAAGTCACCCTTGGTTAATTTGACCTTTTTGAAATTGTTTCACATGTTTTGGTGGCCTTTAAAAAAAAAAAAAGCAATGTTATTCCATTTGGCAGATTAGTATTATTTTATCTATTGCAGAGGATGAGAATGTACATTAGAGCCCACGTCATTTGTTTTCCCTGTCGTTAATGTTGATATTCAGACCAGTCATGTTTACCAGAAAACAAAGTATTAGGTTTCACTTCCACAGCCAAACATAAAAGTAATTGATTTAGCTCAATTCCAGTTGTGTCTGCATTGGGTAAGACTGTTAACAGTTCATTTCTAGAAACCACTGAATCCAGAGATCAATTGAACAAATTGCTGATTGTTTATTGTAAATGAACAGCAATTTCCTACAGGGCAGCTCATTACTGTTTCTCTCCGAGATGCGGTTCATCACGGTAGGAGTTTGCGTAGGGTAATGTCAAGAGAGAAAGACTTCTAAAGGCTTAGAATAATAAGTCAAATGCCCTCCCAAAGGTTTCTTTTTCTGCTAGTTCAGAACATAGCTACAGAGTGTTTCATTATTTTAAAGGGAACAAATGCAGATCAATGTTTAAATTACCTACAAATCTTAAAAATAAAATGAATAGGTGCCATGTGATAATTTACAAATGTACAGTAGTTAATGCTGGAGAAACAACCTATTTTTTTTAACATTATTGCTGTTTAATCCTATTTACTAAGCAGTTCAAAGGGGATTTTAACAACCAGTATTGTTCTCCTGCCCCAGGCTGGTGTAAATCCATTACTCCATACGGAGTTGGTTTTGTCACTTAGGGTCTCTTTGACTAAAGGATAAATTCACTTCTTTACAGTGCGAGTCACATCACCAAAATAGTCACAAATTCACTTCTCCTTATTGATGAGTTGCCTGCATAGCGTGGTGAAGTCAGTCAAATCGAAGTATGTCTCCGTCCCTAGTTCATCCTCACAATGTGCCACTAACTGTATATAAGTGAATATT
>WMED01011157.1:0-15397 GCA_019650415.1 Pipa parva | reverse complement strand
ACTTTGTAAAAATTAACATTTGTGTCATTCTCAAAACTTTTGGCCATGACTGTAGGAGAGCTGCTGATGTACCTGTTATGCTAATTTTTCAGTACTGTTCGCAGCGTGGTCAAAACGTATTTCCCAGTCATGCTTTATTAGTGATAAATGTCCTATTAAATAAAGCATATCACTGGTTATTTTATATCAATACCCGCACCTCCTTTTGATATATGTGATGGTTTCTACTAGTGTGGAAAATGTAAGGTGGCTAATTTATCTTTACCACTGGGGATTGTGGGAGTTGTAGGCCTGGTAAACTAACACTACAGTGAAACATGAGTAACAGTAAATAGATGCATTATACAAATAAAGCATTCAATTGTATTGTAATAAGTCCCAAGAGGAACATTTTAAGGGTCGGTTCACACATGGCGTATATACGCCGCATATGTTACAAAGGCCCGTCTAAAAATATGCGCATTTTTATAGGACTTACCTGACTCCAGTGTGAAGGCTCCCTCAGCATTTGCGGCTCCTCCTATCTAGCAGAATTTTGTGCGCGGCGTACATACACCGGCAAAAATGCGATGGCTGATGTTCCCTACGCAGCGTATGCACGTCACACACTAGTGTAAACTGTGCGTCTTTTGCTGGTTTTTGCGCGGCGTATAAAAACGCCGGTGCGAACCTAGCCTAATACATAATATTACAGACTGTACTTTTTAATTAACTCAGTTTTATTTTCCTATTCATCTTTTTTATGTTTCAATGGTTTCTAAATCCCAGCGCCTGACTCATTGCATGACAGATGCATTTGTAATTGTATTCCTTTTGGCAAATCAAATTGCATTGTTTATAAATGTTAATGCATTGCCATTGGCTGAGCAGTTTATTTTATGAGTCATTGCTTTTTGTAGAACTGGGTTTTAGAATAAAGATCCAAAAAAACTCAGTTTGCTTATAAAGGAATTACAGTTTTTACTTACTGTAAACCTGCCAAAAGGAAACAGCATTTTCTGCACTCAATAAATACAACTATTAGTGTCTCTGAGTGCATCCTAATGCAACTGCAAGATATACATTAGGGGGTGCAGCAAATACATTTTCTGGCTATGAACTCCTCCAAGCTTTTAGGATGTGAAGATTTGGAAATGAGAAAGCATTGGCATTTTTAAGGTTATCGTATCTTTTCAGCTCATAAGCAGATGACAAATTTAGAGGATTAGATTTGTCTGGAAGGAATGAACAAGTATTAGCATCAGTATATAAAAATCCACCAAATGTTATTGGATGATCAAAAATATTATAACATACATCCCAAGTGTCTCTAATTCCACAGGACAGTCCTATTTTTTTGGGTCCTGTCCTGGGCTACCTCCTGAATGTCCTGATCCCCCACTCTTCTCCCCTTCTCAAACCCACTGGGAGGCTAGTCACTGGTGCAAAACTAATCACAAAAAAGTTGGTGGTGCACTATTGGCATCACTAGTGATGTTTACACATGTGCAGATCAGGGTGTGTGCCATAGACTCTGAGCATTTTACAGGATGGGGTCTTTCCTTAACCCTTGCAGTGTATTGAAACAAAAAGCTTAGCCAGATGCTTGGTAGACCCCCTGCCTTGCTAAAAGGGTTTGTTTAGCTAGCTTTACCATGACAGTCAGCCTGTGACTTTAGTTCCCCTTTAAGCGCATGGTTTTACTTGAATCTTTTCTTTTTAAAATGACAATAAAACTTTCTTCTATCGGTTTCAAATTGGATATTAACTAGAAATGTGCTGAGTTGCACATAAGCGATGCTAAAGCAGCATCATTCGTCATTTTTGAAAACTTTGACCAAACTTTAAATAAGCCAGCGTCCCAATTATTACTGTATTGGCTGCAGCAGTTAAACCCATTGAACACTTGAGGATTCAAGGCCAACTTGTATAGGACAAAATCTATAAAGCAAAAATCACAAATATTGTTAAGTACATGAATAATTACTACTTGAGAAAATGTATTCCGTCTACCCTGCAGCTTACTCCGTTGTATAGAGCTGTATGATACTCCCTGCTCATACTCATCGTTGGTACCAAAAAACCATGGGGTTTTGTTTGTGTTGCATCCACTTCTAGAGTAGAGAAAAGCCAAATCCTGCTCAGGATGTTAGAATGATTTGCCTGTTAATGTCAGATCCGTTGCTGTCTATTCTACGAGTCATTTTAGAGGATACGGAATTTAGGGCGCCATTCTGAGGCAAGTGAATGTTTATAGAGCTAAGCTCACCAGATAATGTCATCTCTAGTCTTCAGGCAATATTTTATTCCATTTTTTACTTTGCGTGTATAACAAATGCCACAAATTGTTCTTATAATCCGGTTGACATCTTTTCACACATCAGGTGGAGACGAGTATTATATTGCACCCAATCAATTTAGTATATATAAAAAAATTTTTTTTAATTTATTGAGTGACTGTTTCAATCTGTCACGAATGTAGAAGCATTTAAAATCCGTTGTGTACCAAGTCCGTTATAGACATTGTATTTGTAGCCAGGGCCCCGTTAAAAGTATATTATCAACCCCTAAACAACAAAATAAAAAAAAAAAAAGGAAAATTGTTTGAGCCTGAAAAAATGTTCTACATGGAATTTATCAATTCTATTAATGGTTCTTATGTTCTGGTAAAATGGGTTCAGTGTGGTCTACCCATAGTGCTTCACATTGTTATGACTGGGAGAAATCTCCCAATGAATGAATTCACTTTGTGCAGAGAGAAAATATTTACCCATAGACTGGCTTCACACCTCTGCTCTTGACAGGTGCTGCAGTTCTCTTCACTTCCTGTTCCCACGATTTTTTCCAGATAGAGCAAGCGCAGTGGCGATTTTCTGATGTAAAACCCATGGATTGAAGATTCCTTCAATGTGAATCTGTGAAGATCGGTGATAGCGAATAATTGAATGCGTTGCATACGAGCAGTCTGACCTACTTTATCAGTCCACCTGAAATAATGCAAACACACTGTTTATTTCACATTCTATAAGGTTTTTATTGTTGTTCTGCAACAGCATTCAAACTTTACTGAAACTCCGTACAGAGTAAAAATTCTCAAAGGAACAAATGACACAATAGAATAATTAAAAAGCTAATGGTAAGAAAACTAAATGCATTTTAACAAGTTTGTTTTAAGTTCCCCCAGGCTCGACAAGAGAATTTTTGTGCTAGAGGCCCTTGCAGAAATAATATTGCACCACCAAGCATGTAATTGGTTAAACCCATTGACGTTGCAAGGAAAATATGTTTGAAGACTTAATCCCTGATGGATATCACTTTAGTAATAATAACTACAGTGATTGCTGTTAGTTGTGATTCCCAGCTGTTGTTCTGTTCCAAAGAAGGGCCTTATTGTGTGCGCGCATGACATTCCATATTATAGATATTTGGGGAAAAGAAGTTATCTATTTTCTGTCTCTAGGTAAAGGTTAGCGTTTATTTTACCAGGAAAATTATTGATCGGATTTATTACAGTTAATGGATATGATGTCATCCATTCTATGCATACACATCACTTCCTTTAAACCCTAATTTTATTTGCAGAGAAACTGTAAATGTGTAAATACTCAGGAGCTTAACCTCTGATCTGTATGTCCAAGGGTGACTGCTGTAGGTTTATTTAGGTAATATAATATGCTCATTAACTGTAAAATCGTTACAGGAAAAAGCCAGATGCATACAGGGATTACAAATAGCTTTTTTTCCTGTAAGGAACTCAAAGCACCTCAATGACAAATAATACTAATGTAAATACAGGATTCCTCTGGTGTCTGCAATACCCACAATCCTTTTCACCTGTAAACCGTGTTTGTATTGGGGCATATACATCAGAGAGTGAATTTGTCTCATGAAGTGAATTCTATATACCGTGCATCCATTCTCCATAGAGAAGTGAATTGTGAATGTTCATTAAACAGCATTTTGTTGTGGTGATGGAGTGAATTGTTGCAAATTTTCATGAATTGTGTTTGAGAGTACAGTCAAATGAATAGTATTGAGGTCATCGTGATTAGGTGCATTGCAGGGAAGTGATGTCATCTTTCTATATATAACTTTACTATGGGAATATTGTCACGGTCATAACTTTAAAATTGTAACGGATTTGCTATGGGAATCCGCTGTTTGAGAATTTGACAGTTGAATTCTTACTTTAGCCAGTAACCCCCAATGACAGACAATGTAAACAACAATAAATTATTTTACATCGTATATAAAGCCCTGGGTTTGGGGGTACGTATTATTTCCTTGTCTTTGCTGGGGTATTACTTGCCTTGGAAGGTGTAGTAGAAGCCACCAACTGTCTTAACCTTGTGCCGATTTTTTTTATATTATTGGGAGGTAATTGTTTAGGATGTTGAATTCTCTGGGGGGCCTGTTACAGTAGATAGTCTTTTAAGGGAATATTTATTTACATTTTAGGGAAAGAGTAGCAAGATAAATAGGGGGATATTGATGAAGACCATTTTTGAAATTTCCAATGAATTTTTCCTTGTTTCGCTGTTAATTTTCTTTTCTATGATTTATACAGGATAGATAAAAATGTTTTCTCTATCAAAATAAATCATTTCAATTGATCATTTGAAAGCTGTACACTTTGTAGTGTTTTATAATAGGTTCACCTTCCATAACAGATCTATATTTATATCCCTTTTCAATTGGAAAAAAAGTTGAACTGTGGCAAAGTGACAGGACCAACTCCATATTGAATAACTGTTGGTGCTAGCACATGCCAGCCAAACACATTTGGGCAATAAAATTAGCTTAGTAAATAAGTGAAAATAGCTCAATTCTGGCACTGAGTCTCTGATAAAGACTGGGCTTGGTTGAGGAGGAATAAGGCAGTAATTTGGTTTTCTGATGGAAAAAATATGGTTTCTTTGATGTAATGTTCATATTATTCCTGTATAATGTAAGTTGATAGGGTTTGACATTAAAGAAACCATCTGCCAAAAGCATTTAACTCATGCATTAAGTATCTGCGATATACTGAATATTTATACTAAAATGGCATCTTTTTTTTGTTTATAGTAACCAGTACTATATACAGTATTTTTGTTTATATTTTATTTTATCTTTAGTTATTTATGCTTAGTGCATGTATTTGTTGACCAGTGTTTCATCACTGCTACAGCTCTTATTACCCTTCTATCTGTGTATGTCAGTCTCCCTCCCATTTTGATTGTAAGCTCTATGGGGCAGGGACTTCCAACCTCTTGTATCAACCAGAAACTGGGACTTAAAGTGTTGTATCCTTGTAATATTATACTTGTATTGTTTAATGAACTTTTCCCCATGTCTGTATTATATTTGTATTACTGAATTGTACAGCGCTGCGTACATTTGTGGTGCTTTTATAAATAAAATTATACATATACACACACACATAATAAAATACGCTCTCCTTAGATTAAAAAAAGGGATGTAAATTAGCTTTGCGTTCATAAACCATATAATAATATATGTAAACAAAAGGGTGTAAAAAACACATTGGCAGAATTCTAATCTAGTACTCGGCAAGGTTACATTTATCTAGAAGAGAAAAATAATTTTAGGATTTCGTTTTTTTCTCCAGATGATCTTTTTCCCCTTCTTGTCATTGACCCCCTTAAGGAGTTAAGCTGCATGATATTAAATAGATTGATGGTTCTTTAAAGATCAGAACAAGGTCTGTGCTCCATCTTGATGACATGTGGTGATAATTGATGATTGAGAGATGGAACGAGACAGTGATGGTTCCTTTATGTTTTTTTGTTTTAAATAATTTCCACACTTCTTTGACCATTTTTCTTTTATGTTTGTCTTGTCCATGTCAGTCTTCCTTTCCCTCGACAGCTGACAAAGTTTCAGCTTTCTTTGAGACTAATCCATCCTTACAGTCCAGACTGGCAGAATAAGAGTTCTTGATTCCATTGAGTACCTTGTGAAATGTCGGTTTCCTGTAAAGGTCCACCGTTACTTCTTGTAGACTCTGCTCACACACATGGTTCTTTGTTCACCACAAGTATTTCTAAGTTGCTCTAGCAAACAGTGTGTGTTAAAGAGGAAGACTGGGGCCTCTCAACAAACACAAAAAAAAAACCCAAGAGGCCAGAGAAAAGGAAAAAAGTAATTTGAAAGCCAATCAAAAAATATATTAGGAACTTGTTTTTGAGGGTGTTTCAACCACTTTGCGTTGAATAAAGCAGATAGTCTAACCCACAGTACAAATAATTTCATTCCCTTTGTATCACTTAACTATCCACAAAGTCAACATTGTAGAAACACTAAAATCTATTTATTGCGGTTGTAGTTTTGGTGCTGAAAATGCTGAAGAACATCCAGGGCTACAAAGAACTATTTCATTGAAGCCATTACTGATATTCAGAGTTCTGAATCTTGATTTATTCTTACACTTAGGATTTCAATGTTATATTTGAGTTCTACTTAAAATAGTTGTTTAAAGATACATTTTTTATTTAGAATGGACTACCCCAAATACAAGTTCACCATAGGCAGATTGGGAAAGACTGCCCAATATGAAGATCTTTTGCTTATGTATAACTGGTGGCACCTTTGTTGAAAAATACCTCTCCTAACTGATGTTCATCTTCAGAATTATTAGGAAGACTAACCAAAAAAGAAAAAAATGTTATTAGTAGACAGATGGGGGTTATTCATCAATGTCCGAATTTGCCTTGCAAAGTGTCTCCGCGTCTGTTTGCATCAATACGATTAGGAAGTCGCAAATTCATTTCCTCTTATTCATTAAGCAGCAGACAGCGTCAGACGCGATCGCATGCGTAGTACAGCGTAGTTAGTCGCACTATAGTAGGATGAGAAGTCATGTGGAGTGAGGAGAATTCCTCCAGTGAAGGGCAGTGACGTCAGTGTCATCATATCCCACTAACTGTATGTAAGTGAAATATACTTATTTTTATGTCACCTTGCGCCCAGTTCATGTTTAGTAGTAGACTAATTTAGTCACAGTCGCCATTGTTACTTTTGAATGAATAGTCATTTTACACAACACTGGAGCCTTGCCATCAACCCCACAATTCACCACTCTGATCTGGTGAAGGCAAACAGGTGAATTTGGAGCAGTACACACTGCAGAATCCCCTCCTTTGACAGACTCTATTGCATGCTGAATAGCCGAATTACCTGTGCATGTGCACACCAATTGATGCGAAGAGCTCTGTAATTCTGTGACTGGAGTAAGCGTCAGAATTAGTCACGAATTAGTCACATTGCAGAGATTGTTGAATAAGTGGAGTTTGGAGAAGTTGCAAAAATGTGCATATACACTACTGTTCGGACTTTGATGAATAACCCCCTAGAGTGTCTACTGACAAATCTATAAGAAATATCTATATGTTGTCATTATTGGGAGGGGTCAGTCAGTTGCACATGTGGTTCAGTCAGTTGCACATGTGGTTCAGTCAGTTGCGCAGGAGGGTTAGTCAGTTGCGCAGGAAGGTTAGTCAGTTGCATAGATGGTTTAGTGATGCTGGTCAGTCAGTAGCACAGGCAGGTCACATTTTAAACAGTTTGGATAAAATCAGTAAGCAGTGCGGGGGCCTCTCTATGATGTCAATGTATGACACATAGGATGACGACACTTGATAAATTCAGGGGTATTGTGACTTATTAGTTTAGCAATTGGCAGCCAAACGCCCAGTATATCCTTCATCTAAGCTACTGAGGGAAGCTGGTGGTCTATGTTTGAGAAGTTATTGGAATACAGTTTGTGTATGGACACCATGTTCTATAAAACTTCCAGTCATTTTTGTACATGGCAGATTTTTGTACAATGCATCCTGAATTCGACTCCAGCTTTGTTAATCCAGTCGTGCATGTGCTTGAGATTCTGACCTAACTTTGCAAATGCATAAAAGCAAATGTTTTATTGGTGACACACGTGTCATTATTAATAAAGCTTATGCAGGTATGTTTCTATAAGCCAGTGGGCAGGAGAGGTGTTGGAAGTTGAAACACCGTGTACCCATTCTCATTTTGATGGAAAATTCTTTACGTTCATAGTGTCGATGTCTGTCAGCAGTTGTGTACTTGTGTAAATATCTTGTCGTTCCTACTGCTGGTGTTTCAGGAGCCTGTGTAAACTTTGTAATGGTGGTACTTAACATACCTTTAGGGATAGTGAACTTGATGGCTTCATTCATTAGGAATTTACCATATTGCCTTACTTTGTATTGCTTATGTGATGTCATCACTTCTGCAGTATGGCAATCTTAGTAATAATAAATGACTGTTTGACCCAGAGATGAAAATGTCTGTAAGCATTTGTGACTTGTATATAACAGCCGTGTAGATAGCTTTTAGGAGTAAAACAGATTTAATGAATGTAGAGTACAAGCTGAGATAAATTTGTTTAATTGAAATAAACCACATGTCAACATATTAATGGGAAAATGTACTATTCATTAGTAGACTTTATCTTGGACAGTGTGGTGTCACACAGGTTAGCACTGCTGGGTTCTGGGTTCAATTCCACCCTAGACTTCATCTGCATGGAGTTTGTATATTCTCCCTGCACCTGCTTGGGTTTCCTCCCAAAAACATACATCTTTGTGTGTGACTAAATAGGGAAACTAGATTGTAAGCTCCATGGGGCAGGGACTGAATTGAATGATGAATCTCTGTAAAGCGCTGTGTAATATAGTAGCGTTATATAAAAAATAAATAAATAATTACTTTATTGAATAGATTGTGTAATACCTCTGCTGTGTATTTCTATGCAGCCTTGAAGTTTTTGATGATTCCACAAGTCCTGTAAGTGCGAGTAGAAAAATATTGAACTATAGTTCAACAATCTCTGCAGAGAATAAAGACTACAGGACCCTAAACTGGTAGCAGCTCTGCTGTTGGTCTGTATAAGGGTCAATTAGGGCTAAGTAAACTGCTAGTGTCAATCAGAACAATAGTATACAGTTTACAAGGGATAATATTTTCTTTTTCATTTATACCTATATTTTCTTCCAATTGACATCAGAGGTAAAACACATATATATTAGAGAGAGAGAGATAAGGCTGGAGAGACAGTCTGCCAGACTCTCATATTGAGTATAGCCAGACATACTGGTGTAGAGCGATACTGATGGAGACAGACTCTTTGTGATGGTGGAAAGCATGGGTGATCAGGATTTAAGTGAAATGCTTTCAGACAAGCGTTTAAAGTCTATGTGCATGTTTAATTATTGGTTCTAGGTGTTGGTGCAATACTGCTGTATACAATTTTTCAGCAACAGGTATTGCCCAGATTCCCCATCCCCTGTTCTGTAGGATGTATATGTGAATGTAGGGTCGCTTGGGAAAGAACCAGTCAGCCTCACACTTGGAAACTCTGCCATTTCCCAAGTGGGGTTAACAAAGCGGATGGATAAAGAGAGGAAGCTTGGGAAAGAAAAAGACTTTTGTTACTAATATACTGCTCTATGGTCTCTGTGTGATGTAAGTGTTCAGCTAGTAGGAATATAAACAAACATATGAAAAAAATAGCGTAAGGGATTAAACAAACTGGGAAAGACCTCTTTGTGTACAAGGGCTGGGTCAACCTCTGTCTGGTCTCACTGGGACAAAGGCCGGCTGTTCTTTACACATGGGATCCCAGAAAACGTTCTTCGTCTGTTACAGTACTGCATGTTCCACAAGTAGATTTACATAGAAACAGGAGATCCACGAGGAGGATGTCTGCATGCTCGTTAGTAGCTGAAACTGCTTAGGTTGGTAGGGAAGTCTGTTCATTATGTAAGCTGATGTTTAATGCAATGGTGCCCATAGCGTGAGGGTGTTCTGAGACGTTTTCTCACTCAGAAACAAATATTTCTAGGTTGTTTGCTCACTTATACAGCTTTAAGCATCAATGGCCAAAGATTGGTGCTGCTGACTATCTCATTTGCTGTGGACTGACCTGCTTGTGCTGCAGACTGCTCTGCTTGAGACTGATCTGTATCCTACTGTCTGACACTCCTCAGGTTTTTTAAATAACAAAAACACATACAGTATATTTGATTGTGGCCTAGTGCTTGGTAGAATGTCTTATGGATGTACAGTATGTAGCAAGCAGGAGAGATGGATTCATCTTGCATCTGATTCAGCCTACCCATAGCTCTAAAAAAAAACCTGATAACTCCTTTTGTAGTAGGACAGGCTGAAAAACTTTCAGTTAAACATTTATTCTTTCAGTGGTGTATGTAAGTCTTTAGTAATCCCACATCTAGCTATTCACGCATTCACATGATGCAAACCCTCCAACATACCATTTCCAGTATCAGCAGGTGTAAAAAACACAGGATGCAGAGTGGAATAAGTATCAGACTCCAATAAGGGGGTTTTATTACTCTGCTCAGAATAACTGGTTACACCTTATGTAGGACTGTACATATTTCTGCAAATCTCAATGTAGTGCATCTGTCATATATGGTAAAGACATATTCATGAAGACTGAACCTCTGCCAACAGTTTTACGCAAAAAGATGTAGTAATAAAAAAAACCGTGACCAACAAACGCTTGAAATGGCTCCTTAGCTCCCTGTAAGCAAACAAATCATTTACAGTGTTCTCCTTTTGACATTTAAGGCACTTCACATGTTGCACCTCCCTACATTTCCTCTCTAGTATGTCGATACATTCCTCATCTTCAATTGCGCTCCTCCCAAAGCAGCCAGCTTTGCATACCACACACTAATACTGCCCTTTCTCATCTTAAACCATTTTGTCTCTCTGCCCCCCACATCTGGAATTTTATACCCCTTTATCTTCACCTGGAATACTTCCTCCCTACTTTTAAAGCCAAACTGAAATCCTACCTTTTGGAGCGCTAGCACTGATATTTATCAATGATTTTTATGTATATATTTTATGTTCTACTTTCTTAGTTATTTGTGCTTAATATTTGTATTTATTTATGGACTTGTGTTTCAACACATTTTCACAGCTCTTATTACCCTTCTATCTGTGTATGTAAGTCTTCCTCCCATTTAGATTGTAAGCTCTCCAGGGCAGGGACCTCCAACCTCTTGTGTCAACCTCAACATAGCACTTAAAGTGATGTATCCTTGTGAACTCATACTGTATTGTGTAATGCACTTTTCCCATGTCTGTATTTTATTTTTATTACTGAACTGTACAGCGCTGTGTATGTTTGTGGCTCTTTATAAATAAAATGATATATACATACATAAATTATAACTTTCATGCACTGTGAGTCTATTGGCCTTATTGACTAAAGAATGAATTTGTCTTGCTGCAATTTGAGTCGCATCACCAAAATAGTCTCAAATTTACTTCTCCTTATTGATGAAGCTGCGGATAGATTTGTCCAACATGCGGACTGCTACGGACGCAGTCACGTGTATTGTGGCAAAGAATATAAGTAGCATGAAGAGTGATGTGAATGCCTCCAGTGAATCATTTTAATGGACTCGTTTTCTAGAGGATCACTGTGTTTTTACAGGTGATAAAAAATGCATCGGCGATCTAAGAACCTAGGGTGATCCTGACTTTACAACCCTACTGGCTGGAGAGGCCTAAATAGATTTGGGTAGGAAAACCATGGAGATAAAAAAGGTTATCTGAAGCAGTGGAAAGAAAAACAACCAATCTTTTAAATGATTTATAATCATATCATCTTAGCTCTTTTTTAGTAAAACAAAACAAAAAAAACAATTATATTATGTAACGTCAGGAGCCATTTAAAATCACTTTGCCCATGACAAAGAGGAAGGAAACATGCACATGTTGGAGTTAAGTTACAGTCAAATATCAATGATGAATGGATGTTTGGCAAAGGTAGTACATACACTGAAAGTGTCTTTACACCAGACAAATGTTAAAGGGTAACTTTCTCACTGGTTTCTAGAACATGCCGGTAACATGATCTAAGACGGAGCTCAAAATGTTGTCCACTGGAGAGTCGTAAAGTCGAACCATATGGACATCAAAGTATCTTTTCATTGTGATACGTCTGAAAAGAGAGTGAAGAGGCCTAAAAGAGATAAAGTTCTTTATGTAGTAACATGATGATGCCTTAACCTTTTGATGTGCTAGAAAATGAATCAGAGGATGACTGGAGGTGTGTTTCTGAAGACTCGTCTCAACCGATGCTCTGAGACGACAAGTACCGTTTAGGAAATATACTAGACTAGTTATGATTCCACATCTAAAGAAGTTGACCGTTTGTCTGCTTAATAAAGTTGTCTAAAGGATTTTGATTTTGAACACATTTTAAATAAGCCTCTACAAGAATAAATATATAAATATATTTCCCATAAAGGAATATGAGATTTAGATTGAATTCCAGAAGAATATTTTGCCAACTGCTTCCAACAGAGAAGCTTTGACATATAACAAGTATCGGATAATGATCCCCATGGACTGGTAACCAATAACATTCAATTAATAAGGCATAGAATGTGTAGAACTCAAATAGGAATTGAAGAATTTTTTCTAGTTTAGTATATTCTGTAATAACACAATATTGTTTTCATGTGTAGTGTTAATAGCCTCTTTGTGGAAGAAGTTTTTCTTTGGGGGCACACCCTAATGAAATGGCCTGTGCACACATATGCATATAATCAAGAAAATGCATCACTCTAAGTGCCAGGCCATGATTGAAACAAGAGGATGGAGGTCTCTGCCCCATAGAGCTTACAATCTAAATAGGAGGAAGACTAACATAAAAAGATAGGAGGGTAACAATTGTTCAATTCTTATTGCTACTAGTCCTGTGACACTGTTTGCATTGTGCTCAATGCTCTCGAAAAAAAGCGTCATGAAATGTTCCGGCACATATTTCTCTCTATGAAACGCAAGTGTGATATACGCACAACAGTTGTTATTCTCAGTGGTTTTTTCGCGACCGTATATTTTCAGCGTTTCTTTCACAACACTCTTTTATTTCCAAAAACAGCATTCACCTATACCTCAGTGTGACCCTGGTCTCAAAATGTTCTTTGGGCAGATCTGTGCAACTTGTGGAATGTAGAGGGTTAATTATTTGTTTTTTGCTATTGCGATTTTGATGTCCTAATATAAAAGAAACATGGAGATCCCGGGCAGGCTTATGATTTTGGAAAAAAAAAGTTCTTGAAGAGCCATATTGGTCTGCCCTTTATAAGCTTACATTTATTTATATATATACAGGTAGGTGTGTGTGTGTGTGTGTGTGTGTGTGTGTGTGTGTGTGTGTGTGTGTGTGTGTAAATATATACAGTATGTACTCTAGGTATAACACTACATGACTTATTTTTTAAATATGTTTTATTTTGATCCAGCGCTTTCTGAATTGTAAGATATTGTTTAAAATACATAAATATACAGACTGTGTTCTGTGTTGCGCTCAACTTTCCTAAGATTTCTTGAATATTTTCAGGCCAGCAAATCTTAAGCCGACTTTGTACCAGCATACATGCCAGCAAACTTGTTTCTCTCTATTGTGAAATTCTATATTTATAATATATTCTAGAAACCATAATTGCCTTTGCTTGTATTGACTTGGAAACTGCTGTGGTGGGTTGCGTAGCATATGGCAGTATATATGAATAATGGATAGCTGTAAATGAAATAATGCGCTCCCTGTGTGCCATATCTAAAGTGTGGATATTGGCAAATGTGTATGGGTGGGACATAAAGTTTTATAATAGCTTAGAAAGGAGGCAGAAATATATACTGTGTATATCCTTGTGTACTGTAAAATCAAACTATAGACCACCAGGCTGGAAAGTTTCATTACAGAGCAGTAATCTTTGTTGTTTTACTAAAACACTTGTGCAAGGACATTAGTAGAGAACCAAATGGGCAATCTAGCCTCCTCTTTCAAAACTCTTCCAGATGTGTCGCTCGCCGGTCAAGAAAATACCTTTAATGTACCTCTGAGGCCTCTTTGGTTGCCCGGGTAACAAGGCAGGCTAGTTACATCATGTAGAATGGAAGTCATCTCTGGTTTTCCCCTTAGTATATTCCATTCTGCCATTTTATTCCTCTGCTAGGATAGTTTGTTAAACAATTTCTTTCTTCGTAATGACATCTCTAAATGTGTTCTAAGCAAAATAAAAGACCTAAGCTAAATAAACCATTCATATACTCTCTTTATTTTGGGTCCGCATGTAGCTATGGTAATAAGTCAAGGTTTAGAGAGAGACAGGGACTTTCCTCTCTTCCTTCTGCTGGCTGAGAGTGAAATATGGCAGGGGGGTGGGCGGACAATTACTGTCTGGTGTGTTGTAAATCATGTCTGACTTCAACAGTCTTGACTTGAATTTTGAAACAATTTCACTGATGGACATTTGAGAAATCTCATAACTTTAAAGGGAAAGTGTACCATATTTATAATTATGGTTAGGTTTACTAATAATTATTATAATTACACGATTGAGAGAGAGGAATCAACCGTGCGTCATCAGAGGCTGACCCTCACTTGTATGCTGAGTGTAACATGCGGCATTTGTAAAACAAGCTGTGTGGATGGCTTGAGAACTCGCACAGAGACCTGCGTTTACAAGTGGGACATTTTGGAATCATTAGATATCGGTGGGACCAGTCTTTGGAGTGTTGCCCCCCTTTTTTGGTCTATGTGGAGATCATTATATGCGTGATTATTTCTTTTATCTGGTGAGAGTTCCCATTAATAGAGTGGCACTGTTTAATCACTTGATGGTGGATTTTCTTCAGTTTCTATACTGATGTTTTGAATCACTCAATTTATGTCTATATAAAGACTGTTCTTTATTGGTGGTCGTTTATTCTCATCTTTTTTATTATATTCAATTGGTAATGCACTATAGTGCGATTGTATTTGCGCTTTCTCTTACAGATTTTTATTTCGTTTTACTAATAATTCAGTTTGCTGCTGAAGTATAAGAACGGTATACATGGAGATATTCTTCTCTGCATTTAATTGAGAGTTAATATGTTGCTCATATTTGATATTTGAACTATTTCCCCCCCCTTAAGAATCCCCGCCTAAAGAAAACAAGCTTTTATTTCCCCTTTAAGCCTTCAGGTTTGTCAGTGAATATTACTTTCTGCTTGCTTGGAAGAGCAGCATGTCCCTGCCTTCCCTAATTACAAAGTCTGAAATATTACTTATATGGTGCGAAGCGTTATAGTGACTGCATTCCAAGAGTTCATGATTGAAATCTGAAAATCCAAAAGCATTTTATACAAATGACATCACAATACAAAGCTTAAAAAAAAGGATAAAAGTTACAACAAAAACTTTTTTTTAAATTTATTTGCAAAGGGGCGAAATTAATATTATTTTCCCCTTTTCAATCTGTTTCACCCATGTCCTATAAGAAATAACCTTTCTACATTAGCAGAGACTTAGGGGGTAATTCAGCAAAGTCTGAATTCGCATGTGTTGTTGACTTCGCGACAATTC
>WMED01011156.1:0-13380 GCA_019650415.1 Pipa parva | reverse complement strand
TATAAAGGAAAGGGGTTAGTTGAGGCAGTAAATAATGAGAGTTTAATGGAGAGGTGCAGATTTAGGCATTTGAGATAAAGATGATGAGATCCCAACCCAAGATACATAAAAAATATTGCCTTTAACATGTGGAACCATCTCAACATTACCTTCAGTATTCATAATACAGTACTTGCACTATACCCCAGTGATGTAAGAACAGGGTCAGACTGGCCCACCAGAGCACCAAAGGATCCTTTGATGGGCCTCAGTATTAGAGGGCCAAGGTCTGGTGCCCCAAAAAATCTCTTTGAACATATGCAGGTCCCTGGCTAACTTTATTTAATCTAACCACTTGGGTAATCAGCTCTTTTGTAACGTTCTGCAAATCTCATAATTTAACAGTTCTGGTGTACATGACAGCTTTTAGTAATAGGCTATGGTCCCTGCAATCTGCTTCTTCGGTGGGCCCAGTATGCCTCAGTCTGACACTGAATAACAGTAGGGGTTATAATGGTTGTGATTGTGACCAGGCTTGAACCCCCAAGTGGAGACCTTCACAAACCCTACAGTAAGCTGTGGAAGGAATGTTGACAAAATCCATGCACATTATACTGAAGTGTATTCTAGTTAGGCCCCAACAGTACAATCTTTATTGGGTACGAGGGGCTGCAGGATTGGCCCTCTGTCTTGTTATTCCACCATTGTTACAGCCTTTATGATAATAGGATATAGTGTCCTTTTAAGTGTAGTGGGCAGCCCCTTGTACCCAATAAAGACTGTGCTGGGGTCTAAATACAACTAAAATACACTATGGTATATTGTGTATGGATTTTGGGGGTTTATTTTTGCATCCCTTTACATACAACACACAACAGTTAGCTATTCAGTGCCACACAGCACTCCATGAAGAAACATATTTCGATTGTGGTAATAAGTCATGCTGACTGCTGTGAACTTATACCGTGGCTGTTCCTGATAACATGTCTTCTTTCAATAAATACTTTATCTGTGATGATCTGCATCCAGTAACTATAAGTTAAACCAGGCTGGGTGCCTAATGGAAGTTAAAAGTTGTTTCACAATGCAGAATATTAGAATCATATACCTTTAAGTAGGTCTTTAAGTTTCTGTCCAACTCTTTACTGTACGTTCACTAACACTATTACAAAGGATCATCTTCTAAAACTACAACAATATTTGAATACCTGTGCTTGCTCTTTATTTGACAAATAAATTGTTTCACATTAAAGTTAAAATGCTTGCGGAATTTAATCTTGGGATTCATTGGCACAGTGGCTACTGTGATGCAGATAAGGAGTTATTTCCTGAAAACTGTGAGACATCTGGTAAACAGCCTGTCTCCCTTCATTTGTGGATTCCCATAGCATACCCATAACAACCGCGACATTATTCACATAGTAAAATCCCGACCATGACAATATTCCCATATTGTAGTTGTGACTGTAACAGTAGCAGTTTATTGCTACTGTCTTTAGCTGGTGAATTCACACCTTTATGCAACAATTTGGACTTTAGCCAATAAATCCCTGGGACCAGTATTTTTATAGCCAGATTGTTAGGAACTGGTTCAAGGTACCAACTAATAAATGTTGGTTATATGAGAGAGCAAGCTCTCCATTGGGTAGGACATATGTTCCTCCAACATATAAATAGAAAGTCAATCCTCCTAATTTTGCTGAAATGTTTATGTCATTGTGTGGCAATAAATGTTTAGAAATTTGTGGAGAAAAATAAATGTAAAGATATTTATATAACCCCGCTGTAAAAATTAGCCCAATTGTAGGACATCATGTTAAGCAGGGTTTTCAGCTTCAGTATTGAAGTTCCTCTAATAGGTCCTCTTTTAAGGGCTACTTTAATCAAGCACAGCTAAGTAGGCCTACAGTATTTGATTGTAAAAGTAACAATTAACCTTATTTCCAAGTTATTTGCTTGGGACTCCATAACAAAAAGAAATTTAGTTGTTGAGGTGTAAGCATTGAAAATGGAATTAAAACAAGTAAATACATACAATTAATACTCAGATGTGTGTCTAAATGTATCTTTTAAAATCTAAATCTTATAAACTCATAGCTGCCATCATTACAACTGTGAAAACTGCATGAGGATTAAGGAAACATCCAATGCATCATGTGACATGCCCTAGGGGGGCCCTATCTTGGTGCTCACCTCAGATCTTTTCCCTGTTCTTACCTGCCTCTTCCCTGGGCTGGCTCTGTCTGCTCTAGCACATATCGCTGCATCGATCCTCCCCCAGCACTTCCTTTGGCTCACAGGAAGTTAAAGGTAGCGCTGCTGGGAGGATCAATGTAGTATCGCTAAGCTCTAGAGTAGAAAGAGCCAGGACAGGGTAGAGGCAGGTAGGGACAGGGAAAAGGGGAGGGGGAGTGGGTGGGTGGCCCCCTAGAACATTGTGTAAACCTGTTCTGCAATAAAATGGGTATTTCATTTGATATATCATGGTGAGCAGCCTGGATTTATTTGCATCGCATGAGTTGGTTTGGGTCTGCTGGAGCCCTTCCCGGCTAGCTCCTGGATAATGCAAAGTTGAATGTGACATGACTGTTTAACTTTTTCAGGGTATTTACTAAACTCTTTCCCCACAATTCGATTTCCCCTAATTTAAGAAATAGCAAATAAAACTTATCGATATTGATAAATATTGATGCATTAATACTGTTACAATTTATATTACTGTCAGTGGAGGCCTTTTCAATCGATATTGCTGATTTTACCAACGGGTTAACCCTTCTCCATAGGGAATAATGGGATTTCACCACCCAAAACCAAGATAACACTTTTTAATGATTAAAAAAGCTAGATAGGGCTTAATAAATTTAGATAGCGGTAATATTGATAATTGAAAATATAGATATTGCTGATGTCGATAAATCAGAAAAAAGTTGTTCAAGTTTAGTAAATACCCCCCATATATGTTGAATTTCATTTGCTAGATGAATTAGGGATGATCTAAGATTAGCATAGAAAATACTGTATATCTACATTGACAACAAAGTTCATGACCTTTCATTGGGTAATAATGAAGAATGAAGAGTTTGAAAGACTTGAATTAAAATGAGTAATATTTTTATACAGTCATAAAGAAATCTGTGCTTTACATTCCCCAACCAAAACTTTGACCACTTCCCTAGCTTAATACGAGCCAAGACAAATAATAATAAACTTGTGTTTGAATTGTGGCATTCAGGGGAACTTCTTAGATAATAGTTTAATAGAACATGATTATGTAACAGTACTGCTGTAATGCCATGTCCGATCATCAAGCGATAAAATCAGATGCACAAGAAAAATAAAAAGCAACTGGGATTTAAACCCTACGGCATGAAGACTATGAACATGTTTTTGTGCATTAATCTTTAGGTGGCTTTAAGTTTTATGACTGAAAAAGAATGGTGAGCTCTGAATAAGCACTTAATCTCTACGGAAAAAGAGTGCTGATACTTAAATGATTAAAATTCTATTAATTTAAACATCACAATAACAATGTCCTCCATGCGGAACAGAGTGGCTATATGATGAGAAAGTGAAACACGCTAACAGGACAGTGGTAAATGGAGATGGGTGTGTTTTCTTTCTATATACCATGGAGAATCCCAACAGCTTTAATGACGTCCTGCTTCTAGAATAATCTAGATACACTGAAACATCAGAGCTCTTCAGGTAAATAGAGCCTTTTGGTTAGAAGCACAGGAGGCTACACAGTACCTCCACCATTTAAGAACTGAATCATTTGTGGGTGGGGATAAGCCTCAGTTGGAGGTGCACTGTTATGTCGCCTTTTCAGGGACTACCTGAAAGGAATATGTATCCAAACCATGTCTCCAGCCATTGTTGGAAATAAGTCCAGAGCTGAACCCTTCTAGATTCTCAGACAGGCCCCCAATCTGTAAGTTGTTGTGTAGTCTCATGTTTCATGTACTTCTCTTAAACTTCTAGACTAAGATTGGTTGGATCATAGGTTCTAGGCTGGAGCTGAAGCATCTTGCCTTTCTAGTTCTATTCTGAATTTATTGCACACTTTGTCTTAAGCAGAGACAAAGATTTTACTTCCAATGCTATAGAATTGTCATTAACAGCCACTACTGCATTCTCTCCAAACAAAGAGGACTCATCTTCCCTACCTATTCCTTCACCTTGCAAGTTGGAAACAGGCAAGGTGTCAAACTGGGAGTGAGGATTTTTTGGCCAAAGTTTGGCTAGTTTCTACAGTTTTTACTGTGTTATTCTAATTTTTACCCATATTAATCAACGTTGGATTTTATTTTAAGTTGAATGGAAATAAACAGCATGTAATCAAAGTTATCATGCACCATAGGTCAGGATCAGCTTAGGTACAGATTTATGGCAATTTTATTGGATTATTCTCAGTACACATCACCCAATCCAAGATTTTTATCTGCACGTGGGCATGAGTTGTTACAACAGAGAAGCATTTAATACTAATTTGATATGTACACAAATGTATTTTTTCACTGATTAAATCCTATGTGTCCTTTAGTCAGAATTACAAGCACATGCAAATGAAAGATATTAAGAATATATGAGAATTTGCAGTTTTCTGTTTATTAAATTTGAAGTCTTTTTGCTAGAATGGGCGATTATGTTATGTATGAATTGTTTTATGTACCTGCTGAGCATTAAAAGCAGTTTTTACCATCTATATAATGCATTTATCTCTTCCGAATCAGTACTTTTGCCATCTAAAATACTTTGTATTGCTTATGATTTAATAAAAAGAAAGAAATTGTCTGAAATTGTCTTTCACTTTATGTAAGCTATATCAACTTTACAGAAGAAAATTTTCTGCTACGAGGACAGAACTCATATAATTTCTAATAAAATATATGAAAGAATTCTCTCATATTGCATAGATTATGCAAGTGTGATCTTCTCTGGGGAGTTAGATAAGTTTAGCTAGCCACTTACTATCAGCTATGGGAGCTATATTTAGCCTCCTATGCAAGACTGACCATGTGATTAGCTGAATAAAAATTAAAAAAAAAAACAGTTTGTTTTGGGCTATGCTTAAACTCTTGTTAAAGCAAAATTGTTTTGGAAAGTGGAGAATGGGACATATACAACGTTAACTGTGCTTCCCAGCAATTTAACCGTTATGTGCACCATGTTAACAGCTGACCTATGTGCATAGGCATCAAGTTGTATTTCATGATCATCATGTATAAGAATGCTATTTTAAATTCAGACACAATGATATCTACCAATCATTGGGCTTGCCAGGGTTACTGAAGACCTCACAACAATCCAATATTTCTGCTGTCTCAAATAGTTGTAGGAGATTTGTTTGCCGGAGTACAAATAAATTGTGAACACTCCTTTTAAGACGCACCAGTGACAGAAAAGGAGTGTTCATAGTCTTCCCAAATAATTTTCTCTTTCGTGAACTCCTACTTCAGAACATACAGGAGCTGTCAGGATGGACTGTCCCACCAGTACACAGGGAATGTGGACTCAAACTTCAACATCATAGAATATTCCCAAGTGCAAATAAGATAAAGGTATTAAACAAGTAAAATATAGGAACAAGAAAGGATGAACGAAACAAGAAAAAAAAACCTATTGTTTCTTAGTGGACTGTTATATTATTTCAATATCTTATATATTAAGTGTTAACAGAGAGTTCACACTTCTTGCTTTCTACAACCACTATTGTTGGAGAGGAAATATACATAAAATAATTTAAAACATTACTAAATAAATGCAGTGTTACTCATCTTGAACAACTTATTATAAATATTCTTAAAGCCCGCTACCACCTCAGGGGGGGGATATTTACTAAGATCATTTGCCATTTTTTGCCCCTTTTCATATGTTTTTTTTTTTTTTTTATTTCTGTCGCGTTTTCCTTTAACCCTCATTTATGTAAAGTCAAAACTAAATAAATATCCATGCGTTAACATCACTACAAATTACATCAGTGTCAATGGAGCCAATATTTCTGCCAGGGACTTTGAAAAATTTCAGTGCCCCATCTCCACATTGAGTATTGGTTATTTTTCCACCCTCAACCGGGAAAATACTTGTATTAGTAAAAAAAATAAAAGTATGACAGCGCTTGATACATTTCAATGTGGGTGAAAACCAGGCAAAAAACAGACAAAAAAGGCGAATGATCTTAGTAAATTTACGGTTTAAGTCTGTCTGTGCTATCCAGGAGAGTAGTCAGTGTCCAAAGAAAGAAAAAAAATAGAATTAATGTAATTTTACCTTCCAATACATAGTACTTTCCTCTCCCAATATTCATCATACATCATAGCCTTCTTTTTGTGCAGGAACAAAGACATTATCTCTGATCACCACGTGGAAGTTATATGCGCTTTTTAAGATAAGTTCAAATTGTAGTATATATGAGGTAGGGGTATCACATTACTGAACAATTTGGTGATCACTAACCTTTAATTAATTACTTCTGTACCAGACCAGAATCAATTCAGTTAACCCCTGTCGTACTTTGAATAGCTTTAGAAATGTTTTATCTACCTTAATATGTCATTATTAACATGGACCTTTGATCTCTGGTTTCCTGGTGGATCTTGATCTTTTGCATCCTAATGGGCTCCTGATCTGTTGTTTCCTAGTAGGCCATTGATCACTTCTTTCCTAGTGGACCCCTGGTCTCTTGCTTTCTGGTAGGACCCTGATCTTTTGTTTCCTGATGGGCCCCTGATCTATTGTTGCCTAGTGGGCCATTAATCTCTTGTTTCCTAGTGGACCCCTGCAATCCTGATCTCGTGTTTTCTTGTAGCACTCCAGTCTGACACTGGTAACTATTATCAGACACTTGAAAACGTAGTTCAACAACAGCTTGAAGGTTCAGAATTACATTTAGCAATTTTGGAGATAAAGCCAAAATAAAAGCAATTATTTTATTCAGAGGGAGCTAACGATGAAAACAGAAAAGCAAGAAGACGTTTAGCAGAAGATTTTGAACTTAATGTCTCATTAATTGTCTACTTTGCATGAGAATGTAGACAGATAAGGGAATGACTGGCGGGTGTTACCCGAGACAAGCTACTAGAAGGGCTAACATTCTCTATTCTAGGTTGTTATTTTTTCACAATTCCAACAAACATTACATTGAAAACTTGAGTCCTGAAATTGCATCCATCTTTTCTCTGAAGATTTCTGAGAACCACAAAGGTTATTTCTTATCTACTGCAGTGTATATGATTCAGGGCATTTCACTGCTATCCCTTTTCATTTTTTTGTATTGTGACAATGATAGCCCTTTTTATTACAGTTTGCTATGAATGAAAAATGCTCTCTCCTTTACTGCAGTGCGCTGATATAAAAAAAAAAACAGAAAAAAAATAACAGTTACTGTCTAGATAAAAAATAACTTTGTTAACAAACCATTACATGTCTCGAAGGAGAATTTGAAGGGAAGAAATGATCATAATTTGCCTGTTATTTCCATAACTGTCTTCTTCTTTCATTATGTCACTAATCTTTGAACGAATGTGTCTTCGTGAAAAATTATTTTAATAAATCTCAGTCTTAAAAAAACGAATAGGAAATGATTGTGTACTGCATTATTTAAATGGAGAGAATGAACAAGAAGACAGCTTCACGAAATAAGTGTTGTTGAGCATTTGTGTCTTATGACTTGACATGGATGAGGGGGTTAGTGGTATCTCAAAAAGCTCGAAAGGGCATCAGGCAACTTTAATTCAAGAAGAATTCTACTCAGATGTAGTGTAATTAGCCATTAGGGAATTCATTAAATGATCTTAATTGTCTTTTTTTTTTTTTTTTTGCTTTAAGTATTGTACATTTAGCAAAATCGTTTGTTTACAAAACTTGCTGGTTGCAGCAATGCGAAGAGTAACTGGAGAAAAAGAAAGAGAAATACATGCTTGATCAAGTGTAAAATCCACAGGAAGAAGAAATGTGAGGCCCATAGCAATAAGATACTTAACCTCGAATCAAATTGTTATCATAGATACGGAAATTAAAATGTGCTGTTTCTATGTTTTTCTTTAAAATACGGACTAATCATATGTTTATTTAGATTGAGGAAAGTTAGTCCATTAGATTTAGCCATTAAAAAAATGTTGTGATTTATTCCAGTGGTGGAACATTCTAGAAGAGGGCCTTAATGTAAACATCCTGTAATGATACCTAAATATATACTGTAATACAATAACATACGTCCTCTAGTGTTAGTAAAAAACCATCAAAAGCTCTCCATTGTATTTTTCATGGCAATTGTGTGCTAAGGGAGTTGAACCATTTGTCAATTCAAATGAAAGCAAATCAAGTTAACTGTGAGAATTGTTTTATAAGCTTGGACCTCTTCTCCTTGAATCCTTATTCAACCTAATCCTACAACCTATATGTCCTTTTCCAGGGTTAAGCTGTTCTCAGTGATTTCCATAGTTTTAGAGTACATGTTCCAGACCTGTTAAGGTACAAGAAATCATTTTCAGTAATTGTATTTAAAATGATAGCATGCTTAGATATCAATAAATATGCCATCCTTATATTTGAGTGAAGTAGACAACATACTGGCAATATGAATTAATTAATTATCTATTAGACAGGACAATGTCAGTATTTTTTTGTGTTTTGGTTGCAGTTATCATTGCTGTAGACAAATAAATGATAACACTTGTTTTTTAACATTCATTTTAGTAGCAGACTATTACCAGCTCATGGTGGCACTTTGTCACCACATTTTGTAAACTTTTTGAGTTGGCAGGATGGGAACAGGAACCCTGCTATAAACCCCTTAATTCTCCACTTTTATTTGGCAAAATCTAATCTGTGTATTCACACCATTGCGCCTTGGTGAATTGTCACTCCAACACTTGATGAATACTGGAATTGTCACAATTATGGCTAATAGACATGAAGTGATGCATAAATACAGAGTCCTCATAAAGTAACAAACAGTTCCACTCATCCCACAAAAAAATAACAATTTTTGATGAATATGCAAAGTTGTTGAAGTGTCTGACTGTGTCATAATCATATATCTATGGGACAATTTGCAGTGTGTTCATAGAAAAAGATATGCCTGATAACTTAAAAAAAAAGTATGAATGTTCATCAAGAAATTCTGTCACCTAAGTAAGAAGAAAATTTCATTGTTACCTACAAAAAAAAACTGTGTCATGATATGGGGAGTGAGGAATTTTGGAGAAATTGGGATTAGAATGTTGTTGTTTCTCTTCTGTATTTTAAAATGACATTACTGGACAAGATTTGGCATAATCTCATATCCTCTCTCATGGACCATAACAACATGAAACACATAACCATAATAATATAACTTTAATCACAAAAAATGCCATGATTCTGTTTTATAATATTAGAATGTTATATTGAAAAGAAAAAGATGTTAGGAAGGAATTAAGAAATGGTTACATTGCTTTATTTTAAGAGGAAGGTTGCACATCACTGTGCAGTAGGGAAATTCACAGGAAAATGGCAGGTGAGCTGAAGTCTTCTGCTCAGCATCTGTCTCAATGGAAAACTGGTTTGAGTCAGTTTGAGCAACATGTGGTTCTATCATTGAAAACTTAAGATGGGTAATATCAAAGAGGGCCTTATAGCATTTAGCTGGAACTGTGACACTTGAGTGCAACCAAAGGAACCAAAGCAAAAGGGGAGTTAATACATTTGGTAGAATATAACACAGTCTCTGTGTGACACCGATTAGCCTTGGACTGAAAAGGTGCTGTTTAAACTCAATGTCCCTTTTAGGAACAGAACAGCTATTTATGGAAAGAATAGGGTCATTCAGCCCCACATGGTCGATGTCTTTGCCATATCTTCAAATGAATGAAAATTGAGCATAAACACCACCTTAGAGTGGTCAGTTGGGCACTGCCAAGCCGTGAGTAGAGGGTGCACTAATTGACAAACAAACGCTTGACAACCTTTCGGATCATTATCTTAGTGCTACCATATCACAAGAGTCCAGTGTGAGGAGTGAGGTCTTAGTTCAGAGGGTAGTGCATTTACTGGGAGAAGCAGGTTATGCTTTCATGGTTTGGAGTTGGGCAATCAAGGTTCATAGAATTGAAATAATCTGTTCTTGCTTGTTGTCTTGTGGAACAGCTTGATCCACCATCTCCACCAGCTCTTGCAAATTGGCTGTAGAAAAAGTCTCACTGGGATCCATGATCTGAGCTTAATGCTATGCAATGTGGGTTAGAGATGTAGATCCTCCATTCCACGGTGGGGACATTATAGCATTACAAGAAAGTAAGAATGAGAGAGGAATTTATAAAGTAAACAGGGAGAAAAAGTTAATAGAAAAGTATAACAGTTTATATTGGATATTTACTAAAAGTAAAAATGTTTCCTCTTTCGGATTAGAATTTTCTTTTTTAATTTTTCAATCATTTCCAGTCGAAAAAAAGGTAAAGTCAGAGAAAAAGAAAGTAAATTTTAAAAAATGGATTCATTTTGCTATTTTTTGACCCTATTCAACTGAATTTTGACACTTTGATACACTTGTAAGTGGAATTAATTTTTTTTTAATTTACACCTCATAAGAATTAATTAACTCCAAGGGGGGAATTCAGCAAGCTCCGAAGTGGGGCGCGTAGTGTTCGCCTCACTTCGGAGCTTGCTGAATTCCCCCCCAAGTTGGGGCAAAATTTACTAAAATCATTTTTTTGCCATTTTCGCCCATTTTTCACCAATACTGAAATTTCTCAAGCCCCTTTATAACAAAAAAAAAAATCAGACAAAAAATGGGCAAAAACAGGTATAAAGGTCAAAATGACCTTAGTAAATTTTGCCCGAGCTCAGGTCAGGAGTGGCAAATAGTTTTCAGAAAAATGACAGTTTTGACATAGGTAAGAACAAAAATGTGTAAAGAAACGTGTGAAAACCAGAAGAAAATGTGATACATACTGTATGCCAAATGATAGAGATGCGCTGAACGATAAATAAGAGGTTGAAAAGCTTTTTGAACCTTTTTGACCTTTAGTAAATATGACCCTACACTATAACTATTTTAATACCTGTAGGTACATTTTTAATTCCTGCCTGTTTTCACTGATTAATAAATAAACAGTGATAAACAGTAAACCGCTACCAATTACAAAACGAAAATATTTTTCCGATTTTACTCTGATTTACTAATCGTCTTTTACATCATTGATCGTTTCCCAGGAGAAAACCACGGAGGATGTTTACCGTACATGTGTACAGTAGATCGCCAAAGCAAAACTTGAGTTTCAATGCATTTTGCATTGATTTTAGAAAGTGAATCATTTTTCAAAGCGCTGTAAATGTAAAAAGTATAAAATGAAATGATTAGTGAAGTAAATCATGATGACATAGATCAACATGTACACATTTTGTACACATTTCTTCACAGCTGAATGCAGTGTATATTAAATATATTGCCTTTTTAAAGGACAGCCAGTAAATTGCGCAATTAAGGAGATCAGTGAACAGAAATGTTAAGACCTGCTGTGATGAGTGGGTGTCAACTACTTCCGTATACATTAACACGCAAGTAAAAAGAACACAATAAATATGATCATGGTTTTGAATTGAAATTTACAGTTTGGAGAAATGAGTGGGCACAATATGATAAGGTTTTAGAAGAATTCATTAAAACATTCTACTTTAATTGAATTCATTATTTCATTGGTATTTATAAAACCCTGTTTATAAAAAAAAAATGCGCACTTACAGTTCTATTATCATATAAATGTTTGGAATAATAAAAAGCCTTTTTTTTTTTTAATTTTATGTGCCATTTTATATCTTTAAATTCACATTTATTAACATTAGGGGAAGGTGGTGCTTTCAAATGATCTTCTATAGATTCCACTTATTCAACAATCTCTGCGATGTGACGAATTCGCGACCAGTTCTGACGCTTACTCCAGTCGCAGACTTAGGCTGGGTTCACACGAGCGTATGATGTGCTCAATGAAAGCCGATGATACTTAACTAGTTCCGGACACACCAGCATATGATGCGCATATGCCGTGCCCAAAATGCGACACACAGGAAGTTATGTGAATGCCAAGGGAGTGTTCACACTGTCGCTGGTAAATACAATAGAAAAATACGCTTAGTGTATTTTTTTTTCTTCACATGAATGTATGATGTGCTGCGCATCATATGCTCGTATGAACCCAGCCTTACAGAGCTCTTCACATCAATTTGCGTGCAAGTGCAAATGTAATTCGGCTATTCATCATGCAACAGAGGGGCGGATTCTGCAATGCGTACTGCTCCAAATTCACCTGTTTGCCTTCGCCACAAAAGAGTGTCGAATTGAGGGGATTCATGGCAGCGCACTAGTGTTGCGTAAGGCAATAATTCATTCAAAAGTAACAATGGCAACTGCAACTAAATTAGTCTACTATTAAACATGAATTAGGCACAAGGTGACACATAAAAATAAGTAATTTTCACTTATATATAGTTAGTGGGATATGATGAGACTGACGTCACTGTCCTTCACTGGAGGAGTTCTCCTCACTCCGCATGACTTCTCATCCTACTATTGTGTGACTCACTACGAAGCACTCCGCATGACTTCTCATATTGTGCGACTGACTATGATGCACAATGTATGTGAAGGCGTCCGACACTGCCCGCTGCTTCATGAATAAGGAGAAGTGAATTTGCAACTTCCTAATCGTATTGACACAAACAGACGTGGAGTCACTATGCAAGATGAATTCTGACTTTGATGAATAGCCTCCTAAACCTCCTAGACCCAAATTCATTTGTTCTGTCCAAATCCTCATAAATCCCTTGTGTTTCTGTTATGAGCCAGCACAAAATGCCTTCCACATTTTCTTCATGAATATTATTTTCATGCATAAGAAAGGATTTATTCGAGTTTGTTTTTATAGTTTGGTCTAAATAAGGTTCAAGTACAACATATGCACCATCTTCAGTGTATTGTATTGTATTGTATTTATATGGTGCTAACACGGCACTTTTACAGAGATTTATCATTCACTTCAGTACCTTCCCTACGGAGCTCACAATAGAGCTCAGAATAGGGCCAATTTTATTTGAGCTTCAATCGACCTAGCATGCTTTTGGATTGTGGGAGGAAACAGGAGTCCTCAGAGGAAACCCACACAAGTACAGGGAGATCATGCAACCTCCATGCATATGAAGTCCTGGATGGAATTGAACCCAGAACCCAGTGCTGATAATGTGTTGCCTTATGTGAAATGCACTGCCATCATAAGCATAAGGATGTTTTATTACAGGCGTTTAATACAGAGAAGGCAGAATTACCTCAGGTAGGTATTAACCAGGTTTATTGGCTATAGGTATAAAATATACCGTATTTTCCGGGCCATAAGGCGCACTGGAATATAAGCCGCACTTACCTTCAGC
>WMED01011155.1:683-15398 GCA_019650415.1 Pipa parva | reverse complement strand
GGGGGCGCCTAGGGCGCCAATAGAGCCAGAGCCGGCTCTGTCTGGAAGTAGACTGTAGCAGCTAAAATTGTAAGTACAGAAGAAGGAATCTATTGAAATAAATGCTATCCTACAAGACCAAGAGGAGAATTCATCAGCAGGGGCAACCTTACCAGAGGTCTAGTGACCCATAGCAACCAGTCAGCTCTGAGCATTTACCGGTATACAGAAATTAGAATTCAAAAAGCCAACCTCTGATTGGTTATTATGGGTTACTAGAACTTTGACTGAAGTAAACAGTCACTAGAATTACTGTTATAAAAGGGGTTATTCACTAAAGTCCGAATTATTGCGTATAGGTGTGAATTCACCTAAAGACAATAGCAAAAAAGATTGCTACTGAGACAATCGGGTCTTTATTATGAGAATATTGTCCCAATCGCAACTTTACAATGGAGAAATTGTCACGGTTGCGGATTTACTATGACAATCTGTTGTTTGAGAATTCCATAGTCAAATTTGCACCTTAGTGAATAACCCCCCTGTCATTAATAGTCTGTACAGTTTGGTGGTAAGAAAGTCCCCTTTACTAAAGATATATTAAAAGATATAAAAAGAGCTGCAGGAAAATAGCAAACTGTGAGGGAGATCTGGTCTGTTTAATCCTATATATACTACACATGCTGCATAGCCATTTATTTCTGCTACCATGTTTCCTCGAAAATAAGACAGTGTCTTATATTAATTTTTGCTCCTAAACTTACACTGTGTCTTATTTTCAGGGGATGTCTTATATTTCCCTAAAGAAAAAAAAAAAATCACTCATACAAAGAAAAAAGGGGAACAAATACAATATTTAAAATACACTGTGCTGCCTTCCCCACAACCCCCCTCCCACACTGTGCTGCCTTCCCCCACCTTTCAGAGGACATGGAGTAGGGAGGGGGTTAAACAGATCTTACTCACAATCCTATTTTCACACCCTCCCTGCTCCATGTCCTCTGAAGGGTGGGGGGGGAGGGGGCGATATCCTGGTGCTTGTCCCCCCCCCCCTTTCTCTTTTCCCTTTTCCCTACCTCTTCCCCTGCTTGGCTCAATCTGCAGTAGATTATTGTTACAGCGCTCCTCACTAACTCCCCCACCGCTCTTGATTACATCATTAGTGTGTGCCTTGGGAGGCAGAGAAGAGTGCTGTAACAGGAGAGTGTCTGCAGAAGCCGGTATTCGGGGGGGCCTTATTTCAAAGGCCACAGTAAAACATCCCCCATGCCTTATTTTTGGGGATGTCTTACTTTCGGGGAAACAGGGTACATGCAACTCTAATGACCAGCCCCTCACACAGCAAGTATATTTATAAGTATCTCAATTAAAAGAAAAGATTTGGCACCACCAATAGTGGGGCTGCTTAAACAAATTTAATTTTTTATGTTTCCAGTGAGCGGCAATCAGAATCTAAATTTTATTGCAATTCTATACTCATCATTGCTTTAAAACTGCATACCTATAATATACATTTTTTTGCACAGACCTCAAGTGTTTCACATTTCATTGTATTTAAAGGAAACAATGGGGGAGGGATTATTAGCAAAAGTGAAAATTCTCAAACAGTGAATTGCCATAATGAAGTCGAGACTGCATCAGTAGTAGTCCATTGCGACCGTCTTTAGCTGGCGAGTTCACACCTTTACGCAACAATTCAGGGGTTTATTCACCAACGTGTGAATTCGACAGTCGAATTCGCAAACAGCGGATTCCCATAGAAAAACCGCTACAATTTCCCCATTGCAAAGTTGAGACAATTTCCCCACAATAAAGTTGCGACTGCGGCAATATTCTCATTATAAAGACATGACTGTGACAGTAGCAGCCTATTGCAACTGTCTTTATCTGGCGAATTCGCAGCTATACGCAACAATTCGGACTTTAGTGAATAACCCTCTCAGCCAGGTATCTTTGTCTGGACTTATTAAAAATGCCTAATTATAAAAGTGAAAGATCCAACTGTTCCTCACTCAAGGAAAATGCATGTTAACCAATTAAAGGGGGTTATTAATCAAAGTCCAAATGTGACCTCTGAAATCACTGTCTAATTCACGTTGCTATGCTGGGGAAGTTTCAAATTAGCTTCTCCTTATTGACTAAGCAGTGGATAGGCTTAATGAACAAGCAAACTGTGGACACTGGCAGATGTGTAGTACTGCATAGTCAGTTGAATGGTAGAAGGATGTGTAATGATGCGAAATCGGGCAAGCGAAGTGACGTCTTATTCCCATGGATGTGTATGTATTTTTGATAAAAAAGGTCTGCTTATACAACTCTAGATTGGTGTTTGTAACAAAGTATTATGCTTTCCAGGAGATCTGCTGCATAATTTTAGCATGTCCCATATAGCTTTAAGAAACAAAATGTCAGTCTTAGGCTTTATTTATGCTCTCCCAGAATTCGTGTTCATTGATACACTACACTATGTTCCAAATTATTATGCAAGTGATTTTTTTTCATATTTTCCTAAATGGTCAATGCAAATGATAGTCAGTATAATTTTTAAGTCATGAACTATTAGAGTATAAATCAAATTTTATTGAACAAACCTCCCAATGATAAAAAGTATTTTTTTCAAAAATAAAAAAAAAAACTCAAAATGCACTGTTTCAAATTATTATGCAGAACAGCTTTTCAAAACATTTTATTGGTTGTACAGAACCGCAAATGGTCATTCTTTGAATTTACAGCATTAAATGGTCACATTTTCTAAAACCAAAAGCTATTTCAATCAAAAACATCTTAACAGAACAAGTTACATATTAACATAGGACCCCTTCTTTGATATCACCTTCACAATTCTTGCATCCACTGAACTTGTGGGTTCTTGGAGAGTTTCTGCTTGAATTTGTTTGCAGGATGTCAGAATAGCTTCCCAGAGCTGCTGTTTTGATGTGAACTGCATCCCACCCTCATAGATCTTTTGCTTGAGGATACTCCAAAGGATCTCAATAGGATTGAGATCAGGGGAGAATGGTGGCCACACCTTGTTTCTCCCCTTTTATGCCCATAGCTGCCAATGACACAGATATATTCTTTGCAGCATGAAATTGTGCATTGTTATGAATTAAGATGATTTTGTTACAGAAGGTACGGTTCTTCTTTTTGTACCATGGAAGAAAGTGGTCAGAAAGTCTACATACTTTGCGGAGGTCATTTTCACACCTTCGGGAACCCTAAAGGGGCCTACCAGCTCTCTCCACATTATCTGGACCCAAAACATGACTCCACCACCTCCTTGCTGACGTTGCAGCCTTGTTGGGGACATGGTGGCCATCCACTACTACATCCATCTGGACTATCCAGGATTGCACTGCATTAATCAGTGAACAAGACTGTTTGAAAATTAGTCTTCATGTATGTCTGGGCCCACTGCAACTGTTTCTGCTCGTTAGCACTGGTTAGGAGTGGCCAAAAAGTAGGTTTATGTATAACAGCAAGCCTCTGGAGGAACCTACACCTTGAGGTTAGTCAGACTCCAAAGGCACCCGCAGCTTCAAATAACCGTTTGCTGCTATGTCATGGCATTTTAGCAGCTGCTCTCTTAATCTTGAATTTGTCTGGCAGAAATTATGCCTTTTTTATCTTCATGAACCCGTCTGTGCTCTGAAACAGCCACAAATCTCTTCACGGTACGATGATCATGCTTCAGGTTTCGTGAAATATCTAATATTTTCATACCTTCTCCAAGGCACTGCACAATCTGATGCTTTTCGGCAGCAGAGAGATCCTTTCTCTTTCCCATATTGCTTGAAACATGTGGCCTGCTAAATAATGAGGAACATCCTTCTTAAGTAGTTTTCCTTTAATTAAGCTCACCTGGCAAATTATTCAAGGTGTCCGATATTAATTATAGTGATCCAGAGAGCCCTGAGACACAATATCATCTATGAGTTTTATGGAAAAACAAAAAAATTAAAACCTTATGGCATTTAAATCCAATTTGCATAATAATTTGGAACACAGAGTATACTGCACAGACACTAAACCACCTTTGTTGCTTTCCTCCCTATTCAGTCTTCTTTGTCTATCTCACCTATGTTTTTCCCAGATACCAAGCTCTATTTAAATGACCTGTTCTCATATCACTACTGCTACCTTAATAGATATTATTGATTTATTTGTATAGGTTATATAAAGCAGCTCAGTACTGAAAGGTCTAGGCTCTATTTTCAGGAACACTTTCTCAAAAAGGCCAGAGAGGATTTGTAGTCAAAATAGCACAGAAAAAAAACATATATATATATATATATATGTTTATTTCAGTAGTAGAACCTAATTTAGTATTCAAGTTTTGAGGTGACAGGTACACTGAGATTAATTCTAAGATAAAATATACAAGACAAAGCAGCTTTCTTGTCTGCAGATCTAAACTGTTGACCAACTCTAAGCATAGGGCATGCGAGTGTTGATACAATCCAGCCCTATGGAACTTTTGTTTACCCCAAAGTTGATAAAAGTCTTGGTGCAACTGGAATTGCATAGTTTAACACATCAAACACTAGAGCCATCTGTATTGACTGTTACTCCGTGTATATACATAGATGAAAGAGCAGTACTTGTCAATACTGCAGATGTGACCATGCCAATGGCCCATGTATACTACTTTAAAGCTTTATCTATTAATGGCACATTGAAATGTCATTAGCTACAGCTGGAAAGTTCTCCCAAATTGATCTATTTTTACATACAAAGTTTTCTTAATACTCGCTACTATTGAAAGCATTAGGAACAATTTACAGGATACTGCACTGGAGCATTAATAACCATTAAATTGGATTTTTTTTATGGAACGTGTGACATTGGTAATTAAGGAACCTCTTATAAATTGAACTGTTTGCAAGTCATTAAGAGTCATTAGAACTTTTAGTGGAGTTGCTGCAAGTCATTTGAGATAAACAAAAGGGCACCCTCAAGGCTTTATAAGACGTTCCTGTAAGGGAGTTATGTATACTTTTGCAAAAAAACAAAACAAAGCTTTTTTAAAATCTCTAAAGGCAAGGTAGCATTTTGAATAAATGAATGAATATTTGGCTCTTGAAGATAAGAACAGTAGTCATATGCCTTCTAATGTAACAAAGCTCTTCTTTATAGTCACATGCAGATATGTAGTTAAGCAACACTGAAATGTCTACATTCAGGAAGCAGCAGGAATAAATACTCAATTGACATAACATTCAAATGAGCACATTTGAAATATCTTTAAAATGCATCTACTTCATCAAAAATTGGGTCTCTTTCATCTCTAATCATCATGGATAAGCCAAGCTCAGCTGAAATTAAATATCGCTAAAACAAAATTGATCTTTCCACCTACACCTGGACCCACTTTTACTTTTTCAATTCTAGTTGATGGTGCGATCATCAATCCGATAACCTCTGTACGTTGTCTTGGGGTGACTTGACTCTGCTCTTTCCTTCTCTAAACACATCTCTACCACTGATAAAACGTGTCAATTTTTTTTACCTTCACAACATTGGCAAGATCCACCCCTTTCTCTCTCGCTCCATTGCTAACACAATCACGCACGCTCTCATCCTATCCCGCTTTGGACTACTATAATGTTCTTCTATCTGGCCTTCCAGATTCCTACCTCTCCCCACTCCAATCTATTATAAATTCTGCTGGCAGAATTCTATCCCCCCCAGCGGGGACAGCCTTTCTCTCATTCTCTCTCTGCAACCTGGCTTCACATAAGCAAATGAATCATTTATAGTGCTCTCCTTTTGACATTTAAGGCACTTCACTCTGTTGCCCCTCCTTACATTTCTTCTTTCGTATGCCCGTACATTCCTTGTCGTCAAATGTGCTCCTCCCAAAGCAAACAGCTTTGCATGCCACATACTAATACTGCCTTTCTCGTCTTAAACCATTTTCTGTCTCTGCCCCTCCACATCTGGAAAGCTATACCCCTTTATCTTCGCCAGGAACATTCCCTCTGCACTTTTAAAACCAAACAAGTCCTACCTTTTGGAGCACTAACACTGACATTTATCACTGACTTATGCAAATATTTTATCTTTAGCTATCCATGCATAATATCTGTATTTATTGATTTGTGTTTCAGAACATTGCTCCAGCTCTTATTACCCTTCTGTGTAAGTCTTCCTCCCACTTAGATTGTAAGCTCTACGGGGCAGGGACCTCCAAACTCTTGCATCAACCGCAATCTAGCACTTAAAGTGAAGTATCCTTGTGACTGTTTATAATACAAACATGGGAAAAGTGCATTACTTGTATAGCTTAACTGTACAGCACTGCATACATTTGTGGAGCTTTTTAAATAAAATTATAAATACATATAATTTGACAGGATTTTTATAAACGTATGCAAATCTAGTCCCTATCAACAATCAGTTATGGGCTGTAATATACAAGTAATTTGTTCAACAGATGAATGATGTATCTATTGCCTGCTCATATAAAGCTTTAACACAGCTAGTCTGAATTGTTTTTTTAAACGTTTAAATGCAAAGTAAAAGTTTTCAGGTTCTCCAAAATAATCGTTTTTATAATCTACTTTTATTGGTTTAGTTGTTCAGCTTTTAACTCCTGAATTCCCTGTCTGCTGCTTGCACCAGTGGTTGAAGAACTCTATAAAAAAATCTCTGCTACAACAGATACAATGAGCACCATAAAACTGAAAAAGTTACATAAGAAGAATAAGAAATAAGAAAAAGTGCTTTCAGTTCAAATAAGGAATATATAAATAGTACAAAACAGTACAAATGTGTTTCCATGTTATGTCAAGATCCAATTGTGTTTTTCAAGTTAGCCCTGTTACAAAATATTTCTATGACTACGTGATGTATAATTTAAAATATAATATATATATATATATATATATATATATATAAAAAACACCAAAAGAATATTAAGAAACTAATGGTCATCAAGCCTGCTGTTCATGGACAAAATCCTAAGACCAAACCCAGACATAATACGCTCCCACCAATGCACAAATGATGGTAAATGTAGTTTGGTTTTTTTTTTGTTTTTTTTTTAATTTGAGTTTAGTCAATTTGATAACAAAACATTTGGTAACAACACTTGCTTAAATAAAGTTGTATAGTTTTTCACAATAAGGTGTTACATATTTTGAACAATGTTCATTCATATTCTATGTACAGTAGTAGCTTAGTTATAGAAAGCTTATTTACAGTCTTCGTTTTTAAACTATGTTCAGTTGTTTATTACATAGTTTTATTCTTCTTCTTTTCTCATTTAGTTGTTTCTTTACTTTGTAATAAATTTGATTATTCTTTATATTCAACCTTGAAACTTTCCCTTTTCACAGTAGTGTGCTCTGTAATTATTGATAAATAAATTTATAGCTTATGTAAATGTAGTATTTCATCACCATTTTGTCTGTGCAAAGCAGGGCCAATGACTCAGATGTTTACAATTTAATGTGACTCTATGATCACTACCAATGACATTAGTGAGGGGTGGTGACTAGAAGTTTGAGGTAATACCATCAGCCTAAGGCCTCTTATACCTTGCATTTTAAAGCAACTGCATTTGGACAATTCTGGGAAGAGACCAACTGAATGCAACTAGAATCCGATGCATCATGTAACTTATATGGTGTGACCATATGCAAGGTTATATCAAACTGTATTGACAGCTATATGAGATCAAGTTAATACATGCATCTCACACAAGCAGCAATGAGACTTTTATAAAACAACTAGGTCTAGCAATGATAGTTACTACTGGTCAAAATACTAGATGGTATTTTTAAAGTAATTTTAAAACAGGCACTCCTTGGTAAAGTGTCTCAAGTGCTTTTCTGCATTAGCTTATGACAACATATACACAGGAACTCAAACTGAAAGTTGTAAAATATAAGCTTAGACGTCAGTACCATATCTGCAGACTTTCTTTCTCATATAATAACAAAATCTCAGCATTATGGGTGCACATTGTCTTTTTCTACAGAGTGTGGTAAGATCATCTTCACTGGGTTCTGATTTAGGAGAGTAAGAATCAGGATTGTTTCCAGTGGTCACCGCTGTCCCTGTAGCCTTGCCTATTCTCTTAAAAGCGGGATAAGAAGTGGTTTACCACACTTTTTTCTTCTTTATAAACATGCAGCAAGCACTTAAATCCATCCTTAAACAGTCTGCCCCTAAATCCCCATTCACTTATCTGTTCCACTACAAAATACACTGCTTGTTTAGTGAGTCATCAGTTTACCGTGAGAAAACACCTTTTGCCTCTCAGTAAACAGGTTTAAGTGTTTTAAAGAAGTAGGCCCTGATAACAGTTTAGGCTTGTAATAATGTATATAATCCAGCCATGATCTTTGCCCCCAAAAGTTGTCTCTGGAGGCTGACATTTTTATATTCTTGCTCAGCCCTTTTCACTTAGCCACTGCCTCAGCACATGCTCAGTATGGTATAAATAATATGTCATTATAAGGCTGGCATATGCCCTATTATACATTAAGCATAATATTACAATGCTACAAGGGATGAAAAATATTGCAGAAATAATAGAGAAAATGGGGAAGTAAGCACTACTGCAATCTGAATACCAAGAAAAACCAATTACAAGAAAACGTTCCCTATTTAGAAATGCACATCCCTGAAATAAAAAAAAAAAAAAACTGATCATTTATCTATATTTTTTTTTTTTTACTATACCAGTTGCAAAATAACCACTTTCCCTGATAAACACTGATTTTAAAACTGGTACACCTGATGAAGGGAGGCGTTTGCCACTCCAAAATGTTATATCATGTTTCTAAATGGGGTGATTCCCCTTATTGATACACTGTGAGCAACTTTGGTTTATAATAATTAATTATTATATATGCCTTTGCTGGACCCTTTCTTTGCTTTCTCCTGTTGGGTTATTCACTAGAGTCCGAACTGTTGTATAGGTGCGAATTCGTCAGATAAAGACAGTCGCAATAGGCTGCTACTGTCACAGTCGCTTCTTTAGAATGAGAATATTGTTGCAGTTGAGACATTATGGGAAAATTGTTGCAAAATTAACAATGAAAAATTGTTGTGGCTTTACAATGGGGAAATTGTAGTGGATTTGCGATGGGTATCCACTGTTTGCGAATTCGACAGTCAAATTCACACCTTAGTGAATAACCCCCTGAATGTGGCAGGGCTGTTATTTCAATTACTTTTACAAACTTCCCATAACTGAACAGCGTAGGATACAAAAAAAATGTAAAAAAAAAAATGTTCACTTTCCGACTGTTACAGACTAGTGATATTTCCCACCCATACCCTAAATCAGTGGTCGGCAAAGTGCGGCTCTTTAGCCGCCTTGTTGTGGATCGGGCCGCACTGCCAAAGCCCCGCCCATGATGGCTCTTCCGATTGGCTGTCGGTGGTCATGGGGTCGGGAGAGGGCATGCCTCCCTCCTCCGGCGTCTCAGAAGATAGTTATTGCCGCTGGAAGAGGGAGTGAAATGGCTCCCTCCCAAAACAAGTTTGCCGACCCCTGCCCTAAATTGATATTTTAAGGCCCTTTCTCCATTAATGGGTCAAAAATGGACTATGTATATTCCAATATTAATGATGTGTTGCCCAGGGCCGGGCCAAGTTTTTTTGGCGCCCTAGGCGGAGTAATGAAGTCGCGTCCCCCCCAGTCCTTGATGACACCTACATAATCCCACTTTCAGACTCTCAGCCTGCTGCACCGCTTAGTAGACTAGTAGTGCTTCTGTGCAGTGGCAGCCCAATGATCTGATTCTTATCCTCTCAGGGGATTAAAATCAGATCATCGTCATATACGTGTGGCTCTCTCAGCCCTTTTGAATCCGGAGCCGCTGATGTCACATGCGGCACACTGTAACAAGCTTACATCGCTCGTTACAGTGAAAGAGCCAGATATGGACATCAAAAGAGCCATATCTGGCTCAAAAGCCATAGGTTGCCAGCCCCTGAGCCAGACTATAACAGAATAGCTATTTGATCATACAAGTTCCAATATTTCGAAAAATGTTTTTTTTGTCAAGATACTACTTTTAGTAAGCATCTATTAACTCTGCAGTGATACTAGTGCAAATAACACAACTGATTTAACATTATCTTTATATTCTAAATTTGATCCCACGCCCGACTTTCCTATCGAAACAACACGGTTTTTAGAGAAGTGAAAGTCCAACACTGTGAGAAAAGTAAATAATAAAAACTCCAAACCACATAGCATGCAATAAAACCTTTACAGGTACAATTACAATACAAAACATTTCATATGATCATCTAGCACATTAATGTGAGTAGACAACTGTGTTTTGCTTCCCTTTGCATTTTCAATTCAAAACAGCATTAAAAAAAGTGTAATTGCACTGTACTTTCTAATGCTAGAGGTGTCAGATCACAATTCAAAGAGGCTTAGTCATGAAAGCCTGAACAATTCTGTAAAAAGGTCCAAATTCACATTTATTCCCCTCTTCCCAATCTTTGCATATTCAGGAAAACACTGCATTGAAGGCAAATTCACAACCAATTTGGACACTTACAGAAGCCACAAACTTACAGTGCCCTACATTTGCATGTACAGGCAATATGCCTATTCATTACAGTGTTTGCTGTAGTGAATTTGACAAGCATCAAGGTATACTGTGTCACATTCATTAGTTTTACTTCGCCAGACTGAAGTGGCAAATCCCAGCTATCAGCTGGATAGCTCTGGGCATGCTCAGTTTGACTGCATTGGATACGAGATGATCGTTGAAAAGTAGGTGTGTGGAGTGGGCGTGGCTATGTCCTGTGCTTCCAGGGGTGCCACAAGTGATATTAAAGTGACAAGTTAGGAGAAGTTTAAACCAAAAACACATAATAAATATATATATATATATATACACATATATACATATATACATATATACACACACACACACACACACACACTTGTTATTGTTATATTTTAACCCATGTGGTCGCAATAAAGTACCGTTTTACTTTACAATTTTGGAGTGCCGGGACTTTCAATATCATCTCCTGCCTGATCATCCGCCTGTTCCAGAGCACCCGTGACACTGTACTGGGGATTGAGCGGTTAGTAACTCTTTTTATTTTTTTAAATCACAATCTAGCAAGGATCTGATTGGAGGAGCTATAATGTCAATCATCATCACCTGACCCAGGAAATAAAAGACAGGCTGGAAGGGACAATGACAGAGAAATGCTGTTTAAAGGTACATTTTTTAAAAATACATATATGTGTATTTCATTAGTACAACTTAAATTAGAATTAGAGTTTGGAGGCGACAGGTACACTTTAAACAACTGCCATGCCAATCCAAATGGGAGTTTTTATTTTTGGACGTTAGCGGTCCTTTAAGGAAGTATGCCAACTTATTTTGGAACTGCAAAAAAAAAAAAAAAAAAAAAAAAAAAATGGTATTGGTCAGTTTTTATTAGCATTGTCATGTTTGCTGGTAGATCCTTTAACTTAAATGGAAGACGATATAAACAAGAACAAAAAAGACAAACTCTTGCAAAATTATAGCAAAATGGTAAACTGCAAGATACTTCAGTGAAGTAAGCAGGATACTGTTCAGTCAAACTGGTATATATTAGCTTAGGAGAGTAAATAAGCAAACCAATATTTTTCCATTTTCATTTTAAACTGTTTTCTGAAGATACACACACACACTTGGGTGAAGAGATATTTTCTAGAATTTCCTTGTAGAAAGCTTTTTCTAGCTTTGTTTACCAAAAAGATTGCAACGTTGAAAGCAGATTCATTTATTAATTCTTTATTGTACGTCATTGGCAAATACACAGCACTTCTGTAATGTAGCAAAAGATCTTAGCTCCTCAGACTTTGTTGCAGAAAAGTAATAGACTGGCTCTTTCCTAAAGTGAAAAAAATTCTCTATCAAACACTTTAGGCCTAAATAAAGTAAAATAAACAAATAAATAACTCTCCTGCCTTTGGTCTTTAGTCCAGAAAGGTGGTCAATAACAAAGCTACGGACAAGTGCAGATATGAAGCTATAGGCAGCAGGATTTATTAGTAACAATACTGAAGCTCCAGGGCATATTTACTCAAGCTTTCTTTAAAAAAAAAAAAATAGGAGGCTGCAAGTTAAATTTAATTATAGCTGTACCTGGAAAAATGTAATTGAGAAAGTAGATGTAATAGTTAAATACTGATGCGATAATGGTGCACTACCTTTATTGCTGTTCAGTGTGTGTGTGATGGTTGATTTTTAACACAACAAAATGCTATTTCAGAGACATTTCCTGCTGATTTTTGTTGTCTGACAGCAACATACAACCTTTGTCCCTTCAGGTCTTGAAGATTCTTAGTATCCCCCAAGAGCCTTTATCTTTTTAAGCTGTAGTCCAATGACAACTGATGGACTTTTATGGCAACATGAACCCAATGTAAACTTCTAATATTTTTTTTTTTTTTAACTACTAATTAGGACAATGCGTTACTTTTTTATAACCTGCAGAACACTTATCTGCTATTCTACATCCATAATTCGCATGGGGAAGGGGATAATCTGGCAGCGGCCTAGACTCAATCATTCTAAAAGGCAGAACTATTGAAAAAGTGGGTTCTGTCTCTTTAGCTCCTGAATAAATTATTTTCAGCGGCTTCGTATAATGCCAGGGGCTAGACTAATAAAAGTTTTCAATGCTCTCAATAGGCCTTTCTTGCAATTCCAAAATTTGGAGTAATGTAGTTTAAGTAAAAGTGGCATCAGGGTGGACAAAACACAGTATTGGGTCATCCCAACAGCATCTTTGTATTTTAAATTGTGTTTTTAAATCGACCCATGTGGTGATAATAAAGAATGGATTTTCATTTCTACGTCCTGGAGTGCCGGAATTCTTTTTACTCATCTAAGCAATCAAGGTTGCAAAATCTTAGTGTTTTAATGATTTTAACCACCAATCTTTTCCCATAACCTCATTAAAGCATGATCATTTGGCCTATTTTTTGCTGGGGTGGGGGGTAACTCAGCTGAACGAGTTGTCAAGCCACTGAGTAACATGCAGTATGATTGCTGGGGAGTATAGCTGGTTGAATACCTCACTCAAAGAAGTCCAAAGCCTGTCCCTAGCTAAACCCAGAATAATATGCACCTGGAGCCAGAAGCTTTTGAACAGATTTTATCCACTTTATCAGATAAAGTCTCACCCTCCTCCATCCCCCTCTTACAGACGCCAGCTTCTAGCAAGGTAGTTATCAACTAAAATACCAGCATCTGGACCCAGAGAACCAAAATCAGCCTTACCCGCAACCCACACACCATTTACACAGTGAGCAAGAAATCACTGTTTGCGGGAAGGGTTAACTCCATACAATTAAGCACGCCTAGTTACCAGTCTTCCAAATACAACTCGAATTAGCCTCCTGCCCCGTATGTATAATAGCAAGAAACACTCACCAAGCGCTCCTGATTCTCTCAGTGCCGGGTACACAACAGTACAACTGTGAACTAACTTCCCCCAACGGGATTCTGGTAAAACCACGTGACTATTAAAGGGCTGAACCTGGGCGGAGATAGGAAGCGTTGGTTAGCTCCAGCTTCCTTATCTGTAACTGGTGGATAAATGACAGAGGGCGGGAACCAGCAGTGTAGGATTCTCTGTGTAACTCGATGTCTGCCTACGTCCTTTCAGCAAGTGTCTCGAAGTCATGCTTTTATGGCCGGGGGCCGCTGAAGGTAGAGTCTGGGTGAGGCAGGGCCGCATCAGGTTTTCCATAAGAAAACAACAGATTAAAAACAATACATGGCCCTGCAGGGCAATCAGCGGCTTTGTTGGGGTAATATAGAGCTCTGCTGGGTGATTTGCACCTGCTGGGGAAATTCGCACCTTTGTGGGGCAATGTGCGGCTTTATGGGCTACTGGCACATCTGCCATTTTTTTAATTATAATTTGGGGTAAATTTTATGGCTGGGGGCAAACTGGGGCCACTGGGGGGTATTGTGGGGCCACTGGAGGGGTATTGGGTCAATGGGATGTGTGGGAGTATTGTGGGGGGGGGGAAATAGTGGGGCCATTGGGGTTTAATTTAATCTTTAGCATTGTTGGCCGTGGGGGAGTGGGGAATCGGGGGTGACCGATTGGGTCACAGGAGTTCTCCTCTTTGCACGTAGGGAGTCAGCCAGGACTCCCTCTGTTCCAGATCCAGCGCTCCACCGGCAAAAAAAATGCCTGGTGGAGCGCAGGACCGGGGGCCGCAAACTAGCGTCCCGAGGGCCGCGGTTGGCCCGCGGGCTGCGAGTTTGAGACCCCTGGTATATTGTATTACCTCATAAAAAACAGTGCATCAATAACCTATATTTCATGCATGGAAAAATGTCAAACAAAATCAGATCACTGAAGTGTTAAAAAAAAAAGTAATATACAGTACCAATGTCTCCATGGCACCCGTCATACCATTATTTTTTGTGACATCACTAATCATTTTTTAACTCTGTCTACAGCTGAGCTACTGTTATAGATGTATGAACCTGAGTTCTCAGTCCTTTACATTTGAGTTACTGTCTGATTACACTTACATTGCAAAGGATACAGTTATCCCTTATAGCCTGGACACATAGGAAAACTGTAAACTGCACTATTATTACAGTATTTCATGTGCAATACCCCTGAATTTATTTTCAGTTATGTTCAGTACTGCGAAGACTGCTGATGTTCCGGAATGTTTGCGAAGATTCCGGAATGTTTGCGAAGATTCCGGAATGTTCGCGAAGA
>WMED01011154.1:0-15399 GCA_019650415.1 Pipa parva | reverse complement strand
TGCCACTGCACACAGCCGAATGAGGAAGTGAGACTGGGAATGCTGATCACATGCACTCCCAGTCTCCTATTGGCTCATGTGACCGATTGGCTCAGACAGGACTCCCTCCTTGTGTCACGAGCAGCGCTTGTAGCTGCTGCGCTGCTCGTGATCTGCCGGCCAAAGGATTCGGAGCTCACTTCGCACAATGGTGTATTCCCCCCATAATCCTTTAGGGAATTTATCTCATATCAAGTCACCTGTTAATTTCAGGACATATTTAACTGATCTCCTGCCATCCTACCACTGTTTCCTTAGTATCATTGGTAAGTTTGGGTAAGTTAGACTTGCACACTGGTATAGTTGCCATTGCAAAGCTAGCTTTACAGCAGCTAAATAAAATCAGAATTAAACCAATTAACTTTGCAGTCCCTTTGCCTTGTATACATATTTGCACTTGAGAAATGACAAGGCTCAAAAGTTTATGAAGAAAACAAGTTTAATACAAACATTTATAATGTGCTAGAAATCTGTACTTGTCGGTGTTTAAGGCCCTCTTCATATATAAGTGTCTTAGTTTCAGCATATTAGTCACTGCAGTGAACTGTGTTCCTACCTTACTCTGTCTTTTATCAGTAAAGTACTGTACAGTAGTTGCTACAAAGTCACACTTTTCAATAAAGCCTAAATGAACGCATAAAACAGCAGCAAAAAGGTGGTTCTGGTGATTTATGTAAAGTACTTTTTGTAGATTTGCTTGTTGTAAAGATTGTTTTGTTTTTTGTTTTTAAAGGAAACCATGACTGTACTATTAGGTATTCTTACTTCTACTTTGAGATTCACTAATCAGAGATGGTATGCACTTGTTTGGTAATATTCAGAGTTTGTATGAATGTGATGAAGCAATCAGTGATGATCTATAAAAAATATTTTATGGGCATAATCACAGTAGAAGCAGTAATGTTAAATTCCCCCTTTTCAGTACAAACACATCTTTTTCATTGTAAAAGGGAATACGTTTCTTTAGCTGTAAAAGCACAATCAAGGCAAAATGATAAGTGAGGCAGTGTTGTAAAAGTAAAACTAATTTTGCTTTCACTCACATGAGCTATAGTAGGAGGAAGCTTTATTGTCCCTGGGAAGGTGATAAGGCAGAGTAATTGTATATTATACTGTCCTGGAACATCTGCCTGAAGACTGTTGGAGCAATTCATCTATCATGGACGCTACAACATTTTTTGTCTTTCTGCTTTAACCCATCCCCACTGCTGGCCTGCAAGAAGGTTTTGATAGGGACTGTGCTTGGGCTGGGGCTCACATTAATCAGTCCCCTTGTTCAACACTCCAGCTGACATAATTACAACCTGCGCACAGCAGTTATTCAAGTCGAGTCCTTGTCACTCGTGGTACGAAACTACACAGCTCAGATCCCCAAGGAGATTGCCTTATCACACAGAACAAGGGCTCACAGGAGTTGAAGAGAATAGAAATGGGAAAATGTCTTCTGGGAGTACTATATATTCCTTTTAAACAAGACATTTGAGAGACTTACAAGGGACAAAGAAGCCTTATACAGGGCCTGAAGTGAACAGGTTATTCTTTCTGAAGGAATTGCACAAAGCATTTTTGTGACACGGGAAATAAAAAATACCATTGTTAACTGTATTTAAAGTTGGTTTTATTTTCTTTCTAGGAAACTATGGTTTTTATTACTGTTTTTTGTGTATTTACTTATTTGTTTGTGTTTATTTTACATCACATGGAGTAAATGTAGGGCTTATAAACAATGTTACAATAGTTCACAAGTGCAGTAACTCAAGGCAACTCATCATCATTTAGCTTGGATGTGTTAAGTACAATCTAGACTACTAAAAACAAAGGCCTGATCAGTTACTATGAGTAACCAAACATGCACTTTTGCCCTTTGTTAGGAAATGAGCCCCACTGTGTGTTTCTAAAGAATACATTTCACTGTAAGGGTAGTTTTTCATTCCATGATCACAAGAGTCCCAATTTCCCAAAGACTTTTGTTATATGTCACTTCTGCGCTGAGATCATGAAAACAGTTCATAGGGGTGACTTATTTTCCTTAGATCAGTAAGAATCACTATGCAAATAGCCTTTTCCATCAGTGCAGAAAAGAGTTGCCAGAAAATGCCTTTTTCCACTTTTTGTTATTTAGCTGGGTAGTATTATTATTGTTGATTAATATAGCATCAACATCTTAAATAGAGAAAATAAGTAGAAATATATTTTAACATGATCTGTTTCAAAAAGATACCATAAAATCTAATGGAAATAGGTAAAAAGAAAAATAACCCACCATCAGCAAACATCCTATCAACCTAATACTACATTCAATCTTTCTGGGAATAAAGAACTTTTTGTTTTTTATTACATGGCATCCAAAGATCAGAAAGGAAAAATAAGGACTTTTTGAAATCTATTTATTAAGACCTACTTAGGTACAGCTTCTTGCATGCAAATGAAACCCAATTTATTTTGTGGCAGTTATATTGCAATTTTCACACCATGCTTTGAATAATTTTGAATTTCAAAGGTTGGTCCTGCTAATCAGGTCCAACTGAGTAGAAGAGTTTATAAGAGACCTTATGGTTGCACCTTGGTTGCCTTGTAATATACAGTGAAGGAGATAATTATTTCATCCCTTGCTGATTTTGTAAGTTTGCCCACTGACAAAGACATGAACAGTTTATAATTTTAAGGGTAGGTTAATTTTAGCATTGAGAGAATATCCAAAATAAAATCCAGAAAAACACATTGTAGAAATGATATAAATGTATTTGCATTTTGCAGTGAGAAATAAGTATTTGATCCCCTACCAACCATTAAGAGCAGTTAGAAGCTCCTAATCTACTCATTACCGACATTAAAGACAGCTGTCTTAAATAGTTACCTTTATAAAAGATATCCTGTCCACTGACTCAATTAATAAGTTAGACTCTAACCTCTACAACATGGGCAAGACCAAAGAGCTTTCTAAGGATGTCGGGGACAAGATCATAGACCTGCACAAAGCTTGAATGGGCTACAAAATTATAAGTAAGACTCTGGGTGAGAAGGAGATAACTGTTCGTACAATAGTAAGAAAATGGAAGAAATACATAATCACTGTCAATTGACATTGATCTGGGACACCATACAAAATCTCACCTCATGGAGTATACTTTATCATGAGGAAGGTGAGAAACCAGCCTAAAACTACAAAGTGGAACTTGTTAATGATCTCAAGGCAGCTGGGACCACAGTCACCAAAAAAAACCACTGGTAACACATTATGCCGTAATAGTTTAAAATCCTGCAATGCCAGCAAGGTCCCCCAGCTCAAGAAGGCACATGTGCAGGCCCATCTGAAATTTGCCAATGAATACCTGGATGATTCTGTGAGTGATCGGGAGAAGGTTCTGTGGTCAAATGAGACAAAAATTGACCACTTTGGCATTAACTCAACTCGTTGTGTTTGGAGGAAGAGAAATGCTGCCTATGACCCAAAGAACACCATCCCCACTGTCAAGCATGGAGGTGTAAACAATATGTTTTGGGGGTGTTTTTCTGCTAAGGGCACAGGACTACTTCACCGCATCAATGAGAGAATGGATGGAGCCATGTACCATAAAATCCTGAGTGTCAACCTCCTTCCCTCCGCCGGGACATTAAAAATAGATCGTGGCTGGGTATTCCAGCAAGACAATGACCCAAAACATACAGCCAAGGCAACAAAGGAGTGGCTCAAAAAGAAGCACATTAAGGTCATGGAGTGACCTAACAAGTCTCCAGACCTTAATACCATAGAAAACTTATGGAGGGAGTTGGAGCTCCGAGTTGCCAAGCGACAACCTCAAAATCTTAATAATTTATAGATCATCTGCAAAGAGGAGTGGACCAAAATTCCTCCTGATTTTTGTGCAAATCTCATTATCAACTACAAAAAAGGTCTGAATGCTGTGCTTGCCAACAAGGGTTTTGCCACCAACTATTAAGTCTTGTTTGCCAGAGGGATCAAATACTTATTTCTCACTGCAAAATGCAAATACATTTATATAATTTATACAATGTGTTCTTATGGTTATTATATTTTGGGTATTCTCTTCTAGGTTAAAATTAACCTACCCTTAAAATTATAAACTGTTCATGTCTTTGTCAGTGGGCAAACTTACAAAATCACCAAGGAATCAAATAATTATTTTCTTCACTGTAGGTTTATAAAGTTAATTTGGGTCTAGAATTGATTTAGTTTAAGTTCATGCAATAGATGAACCTTTAGGAAACCAATAAACCATACAACTTAATATAATACTGGATTCCAGCAAAGGTTAGATTAGCACTATTTAAGTCATTCCAGAGAACGGTCTTTGTTTGTCCCCATGATGGTTACTTTGGAATTTAGACAGCTAATTCTGCAGAACATCATATTTTTAGCTATAAAGCTTCTATTTTTTTATACAGACAGTGAAATGAATGTTACATTTTTGAGCAGTAGTGTGTGGTTGTGTACCATATCCTGTATTAAAAGTTGTTTCACTTCAATAATAAAGCTGCTAAACTCTAGCATATAATGGATTGAGTTAAATTAGAGATGTATGTATTCATGTTTTCTTTTCTTATTTATCATAAAATTAAAGGTAATAAATGATTGTTGTAGCATATCATATCCTGCAGATTTAAGCTTAGGCCGAGGTTCACACATGCGTATGATGTAAAAAAAAAAAAATATGGTTCAATGCAAGCTGATGGTAGTTCTGGACACACCAGCGTATGATGCGCTGGGTCCGGAACACTGTCTGTCGCATTTTGGCTGGAGTATTATACACTACGCCCAAAATGCGACACACAGGAAGTGATGTGAATGCTGAGGGAGCGTTTACACTGTCGCTGGTAAGTACAATAGAATAATACGCTCGGCATATTTTTCTTTCTTTTTTTTTCACACTAGCACTGTGCTGTGCATCATACGCTCATGTGAACCTAGCCTTAGAATTCACTGTATAATTGTGAGAAATTCCAGCAAAGGTGGTTACTGCTAATCACGATCTGTGCAAAAATTTCTGAAGAATACATAAGCAATTATAGGGAAAATGTATGGGGAGTTGCTTGGGGTGTTTTGCTACTACTAAAAACTGTTCTACAGCAAATCAGGCTCATCTAGCATTGCCCTTTTAATTTACATTTGTTTTCTGAATGAAACACAAAATAGGTTTACACAATACCACTTCAGGTTATGTGGAAATGATAAAAAAAACTGATGCTATTTATTTACTTTCTTTTAATTAGATCTAATTGTGCTGAGAACGTACGTAAACATATTTTGCATACTGGTAAGCATGAAGGAGTGAAAATGTACAATTGCCCCAAATGTGATTATGCAACAAATGTCCCAGTGGAGTTTCGCAACCATTTAAAGGAGGAGCATTTGGATATTGAAAACCCTGACTTGGCATACCTTCATGCTGGTAAGATTTAATAACATTATACATCTGAGATTTTATATCACGAGTTCATAATTGCCATTTTATTTATTATCTTTATGCCAGTATATTTTTGCCTACCAAACACATTTTAAAAAGCATTTTTTTAATTACTGGGGATTGATCTATTTGGTTCATTGTAATAACACATTTTCCCATTTTATGATGTGTGTGTATTTTTTTTTTTTTTTGCTCAGTAAAAGATATGTTTTAACTGTTGCACAATTTGAAAGAATGTCTTTCAAGATATGTAAGCTTTCGTTATATCGTCTACATGCATGCATGTTCTTCATTGGCCAGTTAAGGTATAATTTACTGTAGCATTGTTACTGGAATTGTCTCCTGCATAAGGAAAGGAGAAAGGTTGGGGTTTATATTAATAGAGCAGGCTTCACTTCCAACATCTGAAGCATACAATACAGAATGACTACCTCTGCTGAAGTTAACACTCTGCTTTTGGGAGAAGATATATGGTATGGTGTGTCAGTCCACACCTTTAGGCGTGCTTGATATGACAGTAGTGCATTCAACTGGATGTCCTTTTATTGGCTCCAGTAATGTGTTGACATATAAGTGCTGCACTGAAAGTTTTTATGTATTTATTTATAGTGCTACTATATTGTGCAGCGCTTTACAGAGATGCCCCATGGAGCTTACAATCTAGTTTATCTATTCAGTCAGTGTGGTGACTCAGTGGTTATCACTACTGCCTTGCAGCTCTGGATTCTGGGAGGAAACCCATGCAGGTGCGGGGAGAACATACAAACTCCATGTAGATGAAGTCCAGGGTGGAATTGAACCCAGAACTCAGCACTACAAGGCAGCAGTGCTAACCACTGAGCTACTGTACTGCTCCAGAGGAATTCAGTGTTGCCAGTATTTAACTCAGGATACAAGGTGGAAGGTATACCTACGGCACTGGAATAATATCACATAAGAAAAGGTTGGCTGCTGGAGATTAGTAGCTACTTACACAGTGAAAAAAACAGTTTTCCAAAATTGCTCACTAAGAGAGTTTGCTTTCTGTTTTAACCTTTAGTTATCCTTTCAGCCATGAAACTCAGTTAGCAAACTATGGGGATTATTGGCTAAAGTCCAAATTGTTGCATAAACATGTGAATTCGCCAGCAAGACAGTCACAATAGACTGCTACTGTCACAGTTGTGGCTTTATAATGAGAATATTATTGCACTTGCAACTTTACAATGGAAATATTGTTGCAGCCGCAACTTTAAAATTGACACGCTCATGACTTTACAATGGGAAATTTGTTGTGGGTGCAGATTTACTATGAAATCCGCTGTTTGAGAGTTCGACAGTCAAATTCTCACTTTGGTCACTAACCCCCTGTGTGTATACAATCTACCTGATTTCCATCTGAAAATGAGACTTGCCAAAAGAAAATAAAACTTCTTTATGTTTTAGCCTTATTTTTTACATGGCAAGTCTTGTAAATAATACCCCACCCATTGGGTTTTTGCTTATCGCATAAGCTGTTGCTGATACAGAACACCACCACTGGATTCTTTTGTTTTCCCCTACTTTATCTTCATGGAAGAAAAATGGTACTGCTAATCAGTAATAGGATTTCCCACAGAAGTGTTTTTATTACAATGTATCATTTAGAAAGTGCAATTTTATTCTATCTTTAGTCCAATAGTTTAGAAACTTTTTTTCAACTGAAAATAAGCAAAACAAATAAGGATCAAGAAAATTTCTTAAGCAACTTCTTGTTTTTTTTTTCAAAAGGTTATTGCCATCATATTTGTTTGTAGAGCTTTATACATACGATTTACAATAAATTAATTGATAGGCTATTTGAAAACATATATCTTATATCCAGTCGTCTACACTGAAAGGTTAATCGCTTTTACAATGCCTCTGTGGAGAAAGTGTTATGCTGGCTAGCTGTAATATTGTGATATCATCAAAGAAGGACTAAAGAGAGATTCTATCTTTCTGGATATAGTAATATTAATAAATGAGAATCCAGAAAGTTCACATTGTTAAGACAAAAAAATCTGATTTTTATCTAACTTGACAGCCACATATATCAAAATATTAAAGAAAAAAATTGATTACTTAAAGTTATTATCTTTTGTATGATTTTTATCAGATTCACACTTACTGAATTGAAAGTTTTGAAACTGCAGCATTATGCTAAACGTGACTTGAACAAATAAAGTATGTGTTGTATTGGAATTAACAATTTAGTACAAAGTAAAAAGTGTTGTTTTCAAAGAATGCTAAATTTCCCTAACGTTCGGTAAATAAATTAGTTTGTTTTAAATAAAGAATAAAATTCAGTAACACTGACAATATAATACAGATGTTTAACTGGTTTTTATGACAAAATATTGAATCCATAAAAAATGTATTAGAAACAGTTAGACAGTGTATAAAATAGTGCATCCTGTTCGAGATTTATTAAACTCTGAAAAGCCTGTTTCGGCTTTTCTGAGTTTAATTGGGAGAACACCCTAATGTTTCTCGCAGTAAGTATTGTGAGATTTGCTTCGAACGCTACTTGCCGTGAGAAACTTTTTCTACTGTATTTATCCATGAAAAGGGTAGCCATACTGCATAGCTACCTTTCCATGGATATATGCAATAGAAAAAGTTTCTCACAGCAATTATCGATCGAAGCAAATCTCGTGATACTTACTGTGAGATACTTCGAAGTGTTCTCGTGATTATTAAACTTGGAAAAATAAAAACGAGCTTTTCCGAGTTTAATAAATCTCGCCCTAATTAGGACAAGCACATATTTAGTCAAATGTCCTCATCCCATTCCCCTCTGTCCCACTAGAAGTTCCAAGTCTCTTTAAACTTATTTTCTTATCCTCTATGGTGGTATACAAGTTTTATTAGTCGTAATGCATTGTTAAGGACACATCAGCTTTGGATTGAGTGTGGAACCCATCCAATGCAATAAGGCAATAATTGAAATATGAATCAATTTTTAATGTTTGAGATAGGAAGAAATATTATAAAAATGCTATTGTACTTTGCTTTGGGCTGCACACCTGAGGTTCATCATTTAGGTTTGTAATTAGTTGAGCCCCATCCAATATTAACAGTGCTTTAATGAAGGAGGGCAGGACAACATGGGTTTATATCTGTGCAGAATTTAAAAATAAATAATTGACTTATTTATTGCAGTGCTCTCCAACAACAGTAGGCATTGTCTGGGACTTTTGATGCAACAATTTAGGTGGATAGAAATGAGAGGCTTGGAACGTCATTGACTTCCTTTTTACTCATTCTTAACTCATACCATTTTTTTCCCCTTTCAGAGTGCAATGGTGCTCTATAGTCCAAATGAGTTCTGTGGTGTTAATCATAATACTTCCATCTACAATATAGGGATGCTCTTGTTTCTTTCCTTTTTTGTATGCAGTTAAGTATTTTAATCTTATTACTGTGTTCTCTTTTTTAAGAAAAACATAATGTTATTTTTCTAGCAAGTTTGGTTTTAAATCAAGTGCATTACAGTTCTGAGTACTCCAAATGTAGCCAGGCTTAGGGGGTAATTCACGATAGTGCGAAGTGAGGTGCGGAGTCCACGCTTCACTTCGCACTGACTGATATGCACTCGCTGATGTCTTACACGCGCACATCAGCGAACGCTTTAAAGGGGTTCCAGTCTCGGCGAGACCAAAAGAGTTGCCTCTGCACCTCACTTCGCACTATTGTGAATTAACCCCTTAATGTTTATCAACTTCTGCATTATGAATATTATGTTCTTAGTCATAAATAGGAACTATCTGAACATAATATACTTTAGTTTATAGGAGTAAAAGGTAGATCACAAAACATGAACTCTACACAGACAAACATTGTTTTAGTTTGACATATTCATGGGCCATATGCATTAGCTTCCTTAACATAAGAGTCAGGGAATATTTTGTGTGCATTCTTTTTATCCACTTTGTTAGGAATATTGTTTGTAATAACGTACAGGGAATAGGCAGGAGCAGTTCATTCTAAAGAGTTGAAGATTCATGTTTGTTTAAGCTCTCATCTCAATATATCCTCAATGGGAAATGCTAATACAGTCAGTAAATACTTTGTAATATAAGGTCATCCTTAGCAGTAGGGCCTGACTTTAAAAGATTTTTTTTTAAACTCAGGAAATGAATGTTATCACCAGATAGGCGTAAGAAAACACACCAAAAATGACATCACATTCAAGGGACAGGTGAGGTTAGACTGGAATAACAGAAAATGATTGTGTACTTCTGTTTGCAAAGATCTAATTCATAACAGTACAGGTGAGGTATTGATGAAGTATTGGCTAGAGGTTTCACATGGTAACAGTATAGGCAGTGTAAATGATGTCTCAATGTTGCTTACTAATAAATAATGATACACTGATGCATGCATATTCATTATTACATTGGATCAACCTTTTTCATGGATTCAAAATCTTACTTTATTGTGATTAGATTTATATCAGTAATGTGAACATTGGTGGTGGACATTAAGAAGAATTATATTCTAATGCTTAACAAAACTGAAAGATATTTATAGTCGGGTACATGCAGGCCAATTATCTTGTTATCCATATTGGGTAAGGAAGGGCGATACATTAGTTGGATATACAAATGATCCCACTTTAAAAGCTACTGTTTAAAGTATGCATCCATTTGAACAGAGTTATTCACATTACTCTTATTGACTAGGTAGATTATATGTCCTTAGTCATTGCTTTAAATTAGCACATCCCCTTTGAAGTATGATGATTTTTGCAATAATTTGCTTCATTTTCTCAAATAATAGTAAATCAATCAAGTATTAGGTATTAAAATTTACATAAAGTTATCTTCACTTCTTTCATTGGGCATTGATCATCTTTTGTGCCAAAAAAGCTGTCCAGTTTAAAAAGATCTATTACAGAGATTAAAAAGGTATAGTGTTATATTTGCATGAATGTAATAAAGCATTAAAATGTATTTTTACTTTTATCTTTCTCAAGCAATTGCTCAGAGATAATATGACTTTGGTCAAGTGTAAATCAAGCCCTGCTTTGTGTACAGCACCATGATCAAATACAATTTACAATAAGATTTTGTTTATAGGATATAAAAATGAGTAAGTTTTGCTCTTGAGATGATGCATTTAGAAGTAATTTGTTTGCTTCTTTTATCCCGGCTCTAAAGAATTGCATGAAAAATCTGTCCCTGCACCAATAATGTACATTTAGCCTATGCAGAATTTTGTCTTAATATGAGCCATTTTTATTTATGTAAAACATAATTCTGAGTCTTTGTGAGCAATGTGCATTTAGTATAGGCGCAGTTCTCTACGCATGTTATTAAAATGCATAGAGAGGCCATCATATTCTGGGCTTCAGCTGAAATATGCTTTTAATTGAACAGAATTATGGCTATATATTATCAATGTGAATCTAGTTAGAGCACTGCATTGGTTGGCACAATGGCTCAGCGCACAGTGGAATGTGAATAACAAGTTCTTTCTCTGGTCATGAATCTGCAGCCTTGTACATTGTGTCTTTCTGAGAATACAGATTGAGGAACTGCAGAAATATTCACTCTATGCCTGTCAAATGAAAAGTAATATTTTTAAATACATTTGTATTAAATGTCTCTATTGACACAAAAAGTAAGTACTGTATAAGTCACTGTTGTATGTCTCAGTGCATTTCTTTCACACATAAAGATCCAAACAATAAGATAAAGGTGAGAAATGAAAAACATCTGTATGTTCTGTCATCCCCAACTCATCAGCAGCAGAGCTATGACTGGGAATCTAATCTAAATTTTCCTTGATCCCCACAATTATTTAACGTTCAGTTGCAATTTGAGGTGACAACCATCATTTCCTTATGTAACTAATATATAAGCATTATTTACTGTTTAAAAGAATGAAAAATAATCCAGAATAAAGTATCCTGGCCATTCGTTTGTTCTCCCTGTACCTGTGCGGGAACCTCCAACAATCTAAAAACATAGTAAGTTAATTGGAGTCTGACTAAATTGGTCCTAGTCTGTTTTTGTGTGTGTGACTCAATAGAGAAGCTAGATGTTTTCAGAAAACTAGATATATTTTGGCAGGATGACCAATATGGAAAGCAGAGTTTCAGCTAGTTTCAGCAAACACTGTATGGTTTACTATAGCATTATTGTCAGGAAAATATGTTGTATACTATTGGATCTCTCAAACGTTTCTTCATAGAGAATTTTAACAAATATTCTTACTGATGCTTCTGTGTCTGTAATACTTATTATCCTGTGGAATAGATGAAAACTGAAGTAGTTTCCTGCACATGTTCACTAATAGTAAAAGGTGTTAAATCTATGTACTGATTAAACAGGCTATATTTTCATCCAACTAGTAAAATATCTTGTAAAGAGATGGTGCATGTCTTATATACTTTTTTTTGCTCTACTTTCCCTTTAAAAATTAATATTCATATTAATAATATTAATTATAAATAAAGAAATAATGCAACATATAGTGCATATTTACAAACCAGGAGTAACTAATATACTTGTACAATATCTAGATACATTGCACTGACACTGATTCTTTCCTTTTCATTGTGATCTTTGTTGCTTACATCTTTGGTTCTGTTTTGGCCTGATACCCCTTAATTAAAGGGACTGCTGGGGAAGATGCAAAGGACCTAAAATAGCAATATAATTAATGCTTTAAATATGGCTATAGTGGTAATGTACAATTCTTGGCATTTTAGCTATGGTACATTAACTTTATAGCTGGCACTAACGTACAGTAACTGAAGTGCAAAGGCAAGCTATGACTCTCACATGGGGGTGAAAGTCCAACTCCTTCCTTTGTACAGCCGCATTAGCTGCATTAGCATTTATTAATCTTTAGTATATTGACTGTTTGGCTTTTAACAGTATATACTTTAGTTTGAAATATGACTGGGGATCAGTGTAGCATTGTATAATGGCAAAAGCCACCTGTAGTATAAATATGCCAAATGTCGATTAACTTAGACCAGGGATTTTTCTGTAGGACAGTTTGCTTTATTTGCTTCCTTGTGAATTCTAAACTGATAACTGCTAAATGCTCAAAGGCTCACGCTGTTAAAATATCTTGTTATTTCTAAAGTAGCAAGTAGCTGTTTTTATTTTTTTCCATTTTATTAATGCTATACCTTTTCATAAATATGTTTCAAGTATGACTGTGTTTTCTCAAGCACAATGCAATTAAAAGTAATTAGCCATTTGTACTTCAGTCTATCTCATTTTATTTGTTCAACTACTTTAATGTCTAGTTGATTTCCTGCAAAGAAACCAACTACTCTGTTTGTATGGGGGAATTTCATTGAAAAAGGTTAGTTTAAGCAAGTTGATTACACACTTGTTACCTGTAATTCAATACAGCACTGCTCTGTTTACAAAGTCCAGATTTCCTGTGCTGTCAGTTAGTCGGCTCAGAGACCTAGCGCTTTTGAGCTAAATAAAAATGAGAAGAACATTCTGGCTGCCAGTAACCCTTCAAAGGTAATTTAACAGTGTTTTTACTACAAGGCATCAGTTGCTGTGGTTGTCTGCTGAGAATGAAATCTGACATTCTGCTGTACGACGTACTGACAATAGCTCAGCATGATCTCTTGCTCAGCATCTCTGGGGCTTGCTGATTTCGCTGTGTTCTTACACATCAGATCTATGAGGGGTTTATTATGTTAGACAAGTAAACATACAATGTCACCTAGGTATTACTTTGCATACATACTATCCTAGTCATGCAGCTGGCAGGGATATTTCACATTTCATCTGGAAATTAAATAGGCTAGTTGATAACGCCAGTTATAGCCTTTTTAAAATAGTATGGTGGATAGAATTAATTGAAATCAGTCCTGGCCACTGTTGCTTTACAGACTGAAGATTCTGTTAAAGTAGAAATGGGTTTCTATTATATAGATGGATGTGAAACATAAGTTCAGCCATATTTTTATATGAAGGTTACTAAGAGGTTAACAAGGTTAACAGTGAATGTACATTGACTGTATTCCTGTTATACCAGTTGACCAACAGCTGTGTCCACTTCCTTTGTTGGTTCCCACTGATTGTTAAAGACTGCAATAAACCAAGTGTCATATCTGGTAACTTGAAATCTACATTCCTGTTTATACCAGTTGACCAACAGCTGTGTCCACTTCCTTTGATCTATGTTTGAACAAACGGTTCTAAATTAACCTGTAGTATTGATGTGTTAAACTTAGGTACTGATCTTAAGATGTATCTTCTGACCATGAATTGTAATAATGCAAGAACTGACCAACCCATGAATGAATGTAACCAATCCCTTTTCTGTATTCTAAACTATTATAATGAAACAAGTTTGCTTCTCTGTGCTCCTATAAATAAACAAGGACTTCCTCAATGAGAGAGAGAGCACTATCCTGGAGGAGTCTCTATACTGAACTTGGTGTCAGTGTGAGTTTCTTGTATCCTGCTGCAGAGGTTATTGATCCAGAGGTATTATATAAATTAGACTACCGTTACCTATAGCATACAGGAGATTTATCCTGATTTAAATTTCCTTAACAATTCCAATTGACCTGCTGCAGAGAAATTGAGTAAGAATGGGGACTGCTCAATTTAATAGTCACTATAAATAAGAACTGACTTAGTTAGAATTAAAACCAATTTTATATAAACAATCACAATTCAAAATAATTTTTTGTCTAGATTAGCGAGTAGTGATGCATTAGTATATTGATTGACTGAAGGGTTATGCAATTACATGTAGTTTGCCCTTCATGGGCTTAACACTGCATCTTCCAGCCACTACAAGTTAGCAGGTCCTGAGCATAAGGGGGAGAAGCACTTCTAGGGTTAGGGTATGTGACCCTGACCTCATTTGATAGTTTTACACTTGAGAGATTTCAAACTGAGAGATGTCAGGCTACACTTGTACAAAGGAACTTTATATAACCGTCAACCAGTTTAAAAGCACTGGAGGAAAACATTTCAGTATATTAGTGGTGAAGATAGCTTATGAGTAAGGACTTTTAAAATTATTTCATGCACAATAGCACTCACAGGTATGTTGGTTTTATGCCTTGAATAAAGAAGATCCATCCATTGTCCTTTTAAATGGTTTATTTTACACGATGAACACCAGAACAGCATCTGTCTCCCTATCTGTTCATCATGTAACATTTCTATTTACATTGACTACTATTAGCTTTACATTAGTGTGTTGGATCAAACAGGACACTCCAGGCCACAAACTCAGAAGGTGGATGTGTACAAGAAGCCTTGAATATTAGTAAGGAATTGTAGTATACCTTTGATAAATATGGTCCTCAGTGCTTATTTTATAGGATAACTAGAGGCTTGTATAGTCTGGGGGTGATTTGCAAAGGGGAGATACTTGCCAATTACACTGATAGCCTCCAGCACTGCCAGTCTTCTGTGTTTGGCAGCTGCCACGGTCCTCTTATTTTCTACATCCTGTCAGTTTAGTCGAAAAGAGCAAGTACAGTAGTAAAAAACTGCTACTGCAAGAAATGTAGCAAATGTGGTTAATTAACAAATGTAAGTAAATTAGTCTTATTTACTTACAGTCAGTTCATGTCAATATATTATTCATTTATCCTTTCTTTTTACCTCAGTTGTGTTTGTGTTATCATGTTGTGCAAAAACCAGTGTTTAAGACCAAGGGCAACAGATGTATGAAACTTGTTGAATATTTTTATGACCTCTTTTAAGTAAACTTTAAGCCAACCTTAGCCCAGGCATTAAAGAAGAGGTTATGTATTTCTGTTAAAAATGTTAGCAATTCCCATTTTGCATTTTTTTTACAATAATGACCAGTTTGTCTGAAAAATGTTTGCAATTATTGTTTGAATCCTCTGTTTTTTCATTAAAGTGGAACTAAAGCCTCAGAAAAACTTAGGCTAAAAATGATGTGCCTTATGTATAGGGCTTAT
>WMED01011153.1:0-15399 GCA_019650415.1 Pipa parva | reverse complement strand
TTTTTGGCAACAATGGAATCTCTCTCCTTGAAGTTCTTGATGATGCGATAGATTGTTGACAGAGGTGCAATCGTTTTAGCTGTGATACTCTTCCCTGTTAGGCCATTTTTGTGCAGTGCAATGATGACTGCACGTGTTTCTTTAGAGATAACCATGGTTAACAGAAGAGAAACAATGATGCCAAGCACCAGCCTCTTTTTAAAGTGTCCAGTGGTGTCATTCTTACTTAATCATAACAGATTGATCTCCTGCCCTGTCCTCATCAACACCCACACCTGTGTTAATGAGGCAATCACTGAAACGATGTTAGCTGGTCCTTTTAAGGCAGGGCTGCAATGAAGTTGAAATGTGTTTTGGGGGATGAAGTTCGTTTTCTAGGAAAATATTGACTTTGCAATTAATTGCTGTTAAGCTGATCACTCTTTATAACATTCTGGAGTATATGCAAATTGCCATTATAAAAACTGAAGCAGTAGACTTTGTAAAAATTAACATTTGTGTCATCCTCAAAACTTTTGGCCATGACTGTACACCCTCCCTACTCTGGGGTTCTCTCCTGCAAAGTGCAGTAGAGCCACCATCCTATAACAGATTCCTACTTTAACACACCAACCACACTCAAGTGGCTCTTCCAGCTGCCTTTTAAGTAGGCTCTAGCCTGCATATGGAGTAATTTACAAAACTTTGACTGTGATACCTTTTTCATTGTACTTACAGTCAGTTTAGTTAGATGACCTTTTGAGAGGTCTGTCCTCCCTTCATCAGGTTTGCAGCAATACTGTTGGCCACACAAATTAGATTTTTTTGCAGCTATATGCAGTGTCATCTCATTCTCTGTTATACCATCACTGACCATTCTTGCTTTGCTGGAGGAAAGCGCCTCTATTCCATTATATTTTATCATTGATGTATTTCAATGTGATAAATTTATTATTGTGATGTAATATGAATTTTGATGATTTTTTTTGTAACTTGATTTATCATTAAAATACTAATAATTATATCCCTTTGTTGGGTAGCAGGGACATTTTGGTAATAAGTCCTGAGGCTGGTGGGATCTATTATAGAGTGCAATGTATCTTATCCCCTTTTTTCTCTCTCCTAGTATACAATGACAGTCCTGTAGATATGGATCAGTAAGCTACTTTCATTGTATAATTAGGATACCCTTTGTATTGACTGTGAAGTTGTTCAACCCTATAGATAATCATACCATTTGATCTGAACAGGTGCAGATCTCTCATATTAACCCAACAGGTAGAACTGCAGATAATATGGCCACACACATTGATTAGCAGCTAGTGTATTGGTACACTACATACTGATCAAGTCATAGACAGACCATATTTTTATATGTTTCTTGTCAAGATTTGGTCTTCTGGAAATTGGGGACATGATGTTGGTCATACTGGCAAATATATGACAGATTGCCCATTTACACTGTTCAGTTGGCCATCAGTTGCATTTGTTATTACCCAGAAGCCCTTGTGTGACCTGGTGGCTTAAGCCCACCCTTTCTGCTCTGATCATGGGGCAAAACGGAGTGAATGTGCTATTGTGCATCCTTAGCTGTACTTTTATATTTGGCATATTGTCTTTTTATCAAGGAATTGGTTAACTATCCTGTGTTATGATTTTTAAACCCTTCATTTTTTTAAAAAAATATCCAGAGTATATTTATCTCACAGCCATCCATCGTATGCCGTGTTCACTATTTGTTCCAATGCTGTATGCAGCTTTACATACAATAATAATGATGAAAATATTTTATTCCCTTGCCTTAGGGAAGCTAGCAGTTGATTGAATGTTCATTACTCACTTCTTAAAATAAGAATCTTGAATTTTGTTTCATGTTACCAGTGTATTTTGGTGAAGGCTGCCTTTTATATATAACCATGTTCTCCTTGTCACAATGAATTATACTGTATGAATAAGAACAGAGTGATGCTTCTGGATGCAGAAGGTATCTAAGCACATGGCACTGTGTGATACTTGTGTTCTGGTTGAAATGCACTGTGAGCCAGCAACTCCATGTGCTTTAGAAAGGAAGTAACAAAATGAATATATAAATCACTTGCCCTTTATATACTTACTCTCTAACTCCAAACTTGTCTGCTTAATATACTATACTATATGTGGTTATAATGCATTGCTGACAATGATTTTGACAGAGTACAGTATTATTTTTTTTATCCTTTGCATCTAGTGTAATTAGAAGCAAATGAGCCCCAGAATTTAAGCTTGTGCCCCCTTGTCATCCTTCCTGAATATCTATTCCCCCAATTGTCACCATATTTATCATCATATGTTCTCAATTTAGTGGTTTCCTTGTGGTATTGTTTGCAGACTATGAAATGATGCAGTCATTGTTTGATGTGAGATAAAGTTGTTTGCGCACAGTAGAGCCCCCTTCAGGTCCTCATGCTCAAGTACAGCTGCTACCACTACAGCCCTTGCATATATGTGCTTGTTTGTGCCCCCGGTGGATGCATTCTGCATAAATACTGTGTTATATAACGGTAATCCTGAAAACCAGTTTGTTCAGTCTCCCTTTATCATTGTTTCCCTTTCTTTTATCTTTTCCTCTCTTGTTGATCTCATTTTATTTATTTTTTTCCATACAGTCCACACAGTGTCAAGAAGGGTTCACTCTGGAGGATGTTAAAAAACTAGAACCAAGTGAGTTTCATTCCTTTAAAAACCCAATTGTCAGTGTCCTAAAACGTTTTCTTATTAAATGGAGGCGGTTTGGCAGGCTGTTTTAATATCTGCATTGCATACAGTGACTAGAAAACTGAAACCAGAAGAGAGAATCCAGAATTGAATATTAAAAAAAAGCTACATTTGATACATATGTTTTTAGTGCTTTGATTAAAAGGATGTTTGCTCATTAATCAGTTTTACTTTGTTGTATGTCGTGACAGTCTAACACAATATCCAGTATTAATTGTTTGTGATTTGGACTTTTATTTTGCTCCTCAACAGTTTTCATTATTCTAGCAGAAGAATTTAGAATAGATTGGAGCGGGGAAAGATCAGAAACTGGAAGGCCAGTTAGAAGGGTGTTGCAATAGTCCAAGGGGCCTTAGACAGAAATGGAGGGATCTTGGCAATGTTACAAAGGAAAAAGCGACAGTTTTTAGCAGTGGTAGCAATGTGCTTAGAGAAGGAAAGAGCAGAGTGAAAAGTCACCCCAAGACAACATGCAGAAGTAATAGGGTTAATGAACACATCATCAACTGAAATGGAAAAGGAAGAAGCAGGACCAGGTTTAGGTGGGAAAATAATCAGTTCAGTTTTATCAAGATTAATTTAATGGGTTTACGCCAGCCTGAGGGTGGAGAATTATTTTGGGGGGATAAAATTGTTTTTGGACTGCTTAGCATATAGGAGAAAACAGCGATATCGTTAACATAGGCGGTTCCTCCTGTATTCGCTAGTTGAAAAACTTGGGCACAGTCCATTCTGACTAATTGAAATTGAGCCCTTACAATGGAAATCAGGTTATCAAGTTACTTCTATCCTTGTGGGTTGAGTGACTGGCTAGTAGTAACCAGTGCTGGCTGCTTTATCAGTTGGTGTGTTCATTGTAATCAGTCTACCTAAGGGCTGAACAACAGGACTGTATGCACTCAGTATGTGGCCAGATTTTAAATGCTTGGAAAATATTCAATCAAAAGCAAATTAATAGTCCAATCAGATTGTAAGGTTTGTCACCAGTTTAAGTGATCAGTCTACTGACAAACTGCAGGTGAGCCTTTTGGTGATCTGCAATGCCTTTTAACAGTATTATAATGAATCCCCCACTATCTCTGTACAATAGTAGACATTGTGAGGTACAGCACGGTAATCTATGGTGTGTTTTCAATATATTTTTTTAATGTAACAGAACCTTGTTTATATTCCTACTTTTAATATAAAGGTTATTCTGTTCTTTATTTTTTAGTCTTAAGTTCCATTCTCACATTCAACAAAGAATTTCCCTTTGACGTTCAGCCTGTTCCCTTAAGGTAAGGTGATAACTGAACGGTTAAACTGAAATGGACAGTTCAGATCTAAATCAATAATACTATCAAGGTTCTTCCAAATAGCCCCTCCCATGACAGAGAAGGGCCAAGGCACATGGGAGCTGTGGTGGTTCCACCAATCAGATTGCACAAACCAACTCCTGATTGGAGGAGCTGTAAACTAAGCTTCCTAGTATTGTGTTGTTATGGCAACTCTTCCGGGAAGGAGGTAAAAGTACTTTAGTAATCCTATAGTTCTAAGAGAAATATTTCAGACTATATAACCTATTCCCTGATAAAGGCATATCTGATTTCATCTGCACTTTTTCTGGTTTCTTATAGAAAGGCTTAATGAGTCCAATGAATAATGTGTACTAACCAAGAAAGCAATGTTTGTTTTTGTGTATGTAGCATAATAAAGGTGCCTGCAAAAGGCAAAGTAGGGATAATCAGGACTTCAGGTTCAAATGCACCATTTTCCCACTCCTGAAGAATACGTACCATGTCAGTCATTATGGGAACTGATATTACTGGACCATTTAATGTTGTTCATCCTTTTTAAAACCTTTATTCACTCATTTTTTTCCATTGAAGGTATGGAGAGTATGTCAGAGTAAGGAAGGTGCAGTACTGTGCAGAAACCACTAGTAGTATTCTGCCAGTTTGAAGCTCACAGCATGCCAGGGGCAGAGAATGCTATCCTGGGAGCTGTAGTTTGAATACAGGTCACTGTGTGGAGTTTAATTTGCCTTTTGAAATATAGTTTTTAAAGATGTATCAGCTTGGATTACACAGAGCAAGGGTCTTATGACCCTCTGACCTCTTAGCCCTCTGACTCACATTCTCTATTAACTGCTCAAGTCCTCCATTTTATTACGTAACTGAGAAATATTGGAGAAAGCGTTTCAGCTAGTCATAGGTTGACTGCCATTTAGATCTACTTTAATAGACCAGCATACACACTGAAATTGGTGTCAATTATAGTGGAGTGTTACTTGTTCATCACTCTGCTCTCTCCCCTTAGAAGGATTTTAGCTCCAGGAGAGGAGGAGAGTTTAGATTTGGAAGAAGTAGAGGAAGATGGTGGTGCTGGAGTGGGATCTCCTGACTCTTTTTCTGCACGGGTTCCAGGTGAGAAGTGTTCAGCATTAAGCTCTCCATTGTTGATTGGGCTACCATTTTATAAACTATCTGCCTATTTTTAATGTGCTAAGCTAGAACTCTCTAAACCTTTCTGTGTGCATTACTCTTAAAATAACATGAACTAGAAAGAATTTTATGGCTTTTTTTTTTTTTTCCAGAATATGGATTAATGACTGAATTCTTCATTTTTCCTTGTGTGCTTTGCTTAAGAACTGTTTAAAAGGGGCAGTAAGGACTTTCTGTATACAGATACAGGCTGTACAGCATATTGATAAACGATATACACATAAACATCAAAGAAAGCGGATGTTCCAAAAGAAAATGATGAAGACAGTGGTTTATTGTGCCATATACTTGTTGGGTCAAAATCACCCCGGTACCTATTACCTTTATAAACTACTGTATGTGCCAAATATCGTGCTTACCTGTTAGACCTCTGATCGATCAGGGAACTTCAGAACACAACCATGAAAAAGACGACACACAAATTGTCATGCCAAAAAAGTTCTGCTTTATTTCAATAGCATCAGAATACTTATACCCCAAAAAGGGGCTTTTCTTCATCATGTAGCAATACATAGTTTGAGGAATAACATGTAAAATACAAAAACATGTTTACATACCAAAAATGATCGTTATCAGTTACAAAACCATATTGTGTTACAAAAGCTAAAATAGAGGAACTTATGGCCCAAGGGAGCATCATGTAGTAACATCCCTAGGGTATATTTCCTAAGCATATCTAAAACTACATTTATAAAATAACAAGATGGAATGCATAATGTTTTATAGAGTAAATGATATAAATGATAATGTAATATTAGTGATAATAAAAGTAACATGGGGTTACTCTCCAACAATACTCACAAAAATTAACAATTTTTCGGGGACTGTGTCTCCCTTCATCAGGTGCAAGGTGAATCTAACGGTATATACATACTGTACACGGGGTAGCTGCTGGCTACAGGGAGATGACTGGGGAGAAAGTAGATAAAAATGTCAGTAAAGACCTTAATATAACCTATTTTTTACATAAATAATTTATTAGTAAGTGGATTGGGCATGTTCTTTTCTAACTACATTTACAAATCCCTGACCAGAAAGAGAACTGTACTTTTTGTACAGATGATCCAACTCATTCTGTTCAACTTCAACAGGAGGCATTTATCCATTTACCTTTGCTTATTTGTTTGTTTTTTTAAAGGAAGGTTTGTTTACTCCTTTACACAAAATCATGTAATTAACATGTACTTAAGCCTTTTTTTTTTAATAGTTTGCATTGTGAAATTGTCCAGGGAAAAGTAAATAGATACCAGAATCTTGGTTACTGACCATGGGCAGGGTATATGATCTATAAGGGTTGAGCACAAAACACCAGTTGGCTTGTTTATATGTCATATACTGTAACCATGACCCTTCTCGTCAGTTACTCCTGCCTCTTGTCCAATGCTTCATGGTCATAAGAAAAACAGAAAAGGTTGTCTAAACTATAAATCATATAAAAATCCACGTTCAGCACTTAAAAGCCACCCCTATTAAACGCAAACTGCACACATTTGTTCTAATCATTTATTAATCACATTTATTTAACATATGTTTGTATGATGACTTTACTATCCAGAAGCTTTTGTTGAGTATGTGCTTGCTGATATCTGCATGTCCCATTTTCTTTTGGATTTTGGTATCTCGATTGCGCTTGGTGCATGGCTTCATCATTTGCTTGTTTCGTTCATTCCTGTCTCAACTCAGGAGCCATTCAAGGTATGAATAAGTACAATTTAGTTGCTGTATTTGAGGAAGATGAGTGGTGTGTGTGTGCTTATGTTTTGCTTTCTTTGTTTTAGTGCTATAGATCAGGTAGTCTATAAAAGACAACCAAATAAAATGATATTGTCTTATGATTACTGCTAGGTTTACACTAGCATATTGTGCGCAGCATTTTTTTTTTTTTTTTTTTTTTTTTTTTTTTTTTTTGTAATCTCCGGGGAAAAAACACTCATAATAGATGCCAGAGAAAATCCAAAGAGAACAATGCAAATGGAATAAAAGTTTTCACATTAGCATTACATTGAGAGCATATTACACTAGAACGCTACCTGCACTATTTCTTTGAGCGTATTGAACGCAGCCTATTTTATGTGACTAGATTAGTTTCAATAGGAATTTATCAGTTGCGATCACACGCAGCATAAATGCGCTGTGTTTCCAAGCTGACATTCATTCTGATTCATTTTTTAATAGCAAAAAAGTCACTTAAGAAAATTCGCTTTAGTAGTAAATTTGGCACTCCCAGCAGTAAAATCAAAAACGTTTATTTCTCATAAAGTTAAAAGCAGGATCCATGGTGTAATCCAGTAAGGTTTATAAAAACAACTGAAAGGGCACCCCCTAACGCGTTTCGCACTTTGTACGCTAAATCATATGACCATGGATCCTGCTTTTAACTTTATGAGAAATAAACATTTTTGATTTTACTGCTGGGAGTGCCGGATTTTACTACTAAAGCTGCAATATCTATGGGCTCATTCCTGAGCATCCCATGCCTTACTACATTGGGATCTTACATGCTTATTGTTACTAGGGGATTGAGCTAACCCTATTTTTTGTTGTAAGAAAATTCGCTGACAAAGAAAATCCTCTTCAGATCTTAGGAATGAAATTCAACAATCCAACGGGAGCTTTCGTAGACTTTTTTTCACAGAGATTTCGCCTAGACTCATTGACATACTCAAAGGACATTACACCAAATTGTCCTCTGCTGGGCTGCTAATGTACTGCTGGGCTGCTAATGTACTGCTGGGCTGCTAATGTATCCTGCTTTTAGTGGAGAAGACTTTCTTTATCAGTGAATTTTTATAAGTGCTTTTTCACTGCCTTTTGTGCTATTACAAAATGAAATTCTAAGCGAACTACTCCCAGATTCCTGTTTTCATGTGAGTTGTATAAACTCATATCGCAGCAAAGATTATTTAGTACTTACAATTTAATCTGAGCATGGGTTTGGTTCAGTATTTGGTTACATTTTCTGCTGTGGGTTTTGCAGCCAGTTCATAAAGTGACTGATTTAGAGTATCCCTGCTAGTTAACTATGGATTAGCAGGTTTGTCATTCATATGCGGTAACTGTAAAAATGTAATCTTTGAAGTTTAATTCTTTATTTTTAATGTTTTCCTTTTTGCTTCTTGCAGATACCTTTTTTATAAATTGGGATTTATGGGGACTTTGTAAATATGTATTATTATTAAGAGTTCCATAGAAATCAATAAGAGAGAGTGTGTTGTTTCTCAGCAGATTAAAGATGTTTGCAACCTGTAAACTGGAGAAAATAAATTCGAATCGTTACAAGCCAGAAATTCAGCTTCACTTAGAACAGTTTCACAAGTATTTTGTTCATTTAAATTACTGGTCCTTTAAACTCATATCCATCCTTTTTCGCTACTGCCTTTTTCTCTGGATAGCCATATAGGGTCCTTTGCTAACTTGCTTGAAAATAGCCACAGCTCTTCTATATTGACCTCAAATCATTCTCACATCCTATTTTTCCCCCATCTTGTAGTTGAAAGGTTCACTAGACATGACCAAAATATCTCCATATTAAAGCTGCAGTGAGCACCTACTTTAAAGCTGGGAACCTATAGTTTTGATCACAGATACTTTTCTTTTGTAATAAGGTTGCATCCTTTTTATTCTCAGGTACTTTATTACCAAGGTTACCCTCTGAGCCTGGAATGACACTGCTAACTATTAAAATTGAGAAGATTGGTTTAAAAGATGCTGGACAATGCATTGATCCTTATATTACTGTTAGTGTAAAAGGTAAGTATTTGCATTCATAATCTTTATTTTTCTACTGCTTACTTTGCAGGGCTGCTATCTTTAATTACATGTGAACACTGTGGTTTCCACCTGGTGAAAATGTCAAACACAAATTTTTATTTTTTTTTTCCTCTTTTGATGCTGGTACCACTGAAGCAGGACCCCCTCATGGCCAAACAGTTAAAATGACCTACTCTGTCAGCCTATGATAGCAGCAAGACCCCTTTTCTCTACCCATCACTCCACGTCATCCTGTGCTTTTCTCCACCCACCACGCCACGTCATCCTGTGCCCCCAAAATTTAAATAGTAAATAATAAACTGAAAAATTGATAATGCAGAGCTTCAGCAGAAGCATATTTAACAATATAAAGTTCAAGCCTCAGATTAATGATAAACTGTTTTCTTAGGGTCACCAATGATGACATTTGACAGCTGCAAAATATAAAATCAAAGTCTAGTTGTAGATCGTCTTAGACTGTCACTATCTATCACACAATGATGGACTTATTCATGAATGTGCAAATTTGAATGTCAAATGCTCTGATAGTCATGAATTTACTTCTCTTTATTCACTAAGCATTGGATTCTGCTACTGAAGAAGCAATCGGCGTAGGGTACGATTTCTTTTATAGTGCTACATAATCATCCAGACAGTAGTAGGTTGCAAAGTAATGTAAATTACACCAGTTACTTGCATCATCCTCACAATGTCTCATTAACTATATAGAGTAATACATCCCTTTCTATGTCTACCTGTCCCTAGCTCATCCTCACAATGTACCACTAACTGTATATAAGTGAATATTACATCCCTTTCTATGTCTCCCTGTCCCTAGTTCATCCTCACAATGTGCCACTAACTTAATATGTGACTATTACATCCCTTTCTATGTCTTCCTGTCCCTAGTTCATCCTCACAATGTCACACTAACTGTATATAAGTGAATATTACATCCCTTTCTATGTCTTCCTGTCCCTAGTTCATCCTCACAATGTCCCACTAACTGTATATAAGTGAATATTACATCCCTTTCTATGTCTCCCTGTCCCTAGTTCATCCTCACAATCCATTTAATTTTTCTGCATGTGTTTTTAATTTTACTATATGGTAACTTACAATAGATAAAGGGCTACATAATATGTACTGTTGTGCTACAGCAAACTTTGCAATTTGGTTTCTGCTGGTTTGCACTATATGGTAACACTCAGTGCAGAGAGTATGCTCTCCATACTCAATCCTTCTGCATCAGTAGAGAAGGGACTCCAAGACTGTACATATAAAAGTGTCATTAGTTTGTTGTTAATAGGTGCAAGGTCGATCAATATCTTGTAAGGGAGAAAATAGGAATTTTCATTTTAAACTTTAGTTTTTCCTTTTCATTTAGTTTCTTTAATATTTTCACTTTTATTCACTATAAAGGTTACATTTCTAAGATACTGTACCGTGCTGTTGCTGTGGGAGCACCATTAATACATAGGGCTGGATTTTTTTCCACCCAATTTACTTAATTCCCATTAAAATCCAGTCTTCTTGATCATCACAGGCACAGCTTTAAGAATATACCAAATGACATAGATGGAATATTCACAGGTTCAGTCATTCTGATCATTTCATCTGTGAATTACTTTTTCTGGAACCAGCCATTTTGCACCACCCGAACATGAACCTTGTAGAAATGCTTGGCAGTTGTTTCTTCTAGTATCCATGAACTTAAATGTGACATTTTATTCAAAACTGCATATTTAAACCAAGCTTCTATATATATTCCAGAAATGAAATGGGATTTTTTTTTTAATTTGAAGATTTGGGGATTTCACTTCACTTTGTAAGGAACTTGGTCTTAGGCCATGTAAGTAAAAGTAACATAAAAAGGTAAACTGAGAATTGACATAGTTCACAGCTGGTACATGGCACAGTTACTGGAAGCTCTACAGGTATCTGAACCAGCTGGGCAGTGGGCCACAGTGAGCTTTAATAAAAAAGGGATGATTAAAGAATTCATACCCTAGACACTGTATGGCCAACACTTAATTTTATAAACTGTTAAGGCAGTTGCCAGTCCCACTTATGCCAGAAGGAAGTATAAAAAAGTGGTAAGATGGTGCATATCCAGTTGGAGTTCTTGTTTAGCAAGTGCTAAATTTTCCCTTTAGCATTACCAAACATGTTTATTGGAATGAAAGGAACATTAAAGTCACAGGCTGGCAGACATGCCAATAATGGCTTTTCTTATAGAGTAGTAGTGGCTGTCTGGCATGCCAATAATGGCTTTTCTTATAGAGTAGTAGTAGTATTAAACAAATGGTGTAATATGAGATTTTAGGATTAGGCTATGGAGCAAACGGCCCTGTTGGTTGCAGTATTTGGTATGGCCAGGAGAGTGAATCTAAATCCATTTACTATTTTATTACTTTGCAGATATAAACGGCATTGATTTAACTCCGGTGCAAGACACACCCGTGGCATTGAGAAAAGAGGAGACCTATGTTCATTTTAACATTGACATTGAAATCCAAAAACATATTGAAAAACTAACAAAAGGTGATTTAGCTGTTTTTAATATTGCTCAGGAAGTTTAAAGTTCAAAAACAAAACTGTTTATCAAAGTCAGCACTGGTTAACTGGAAGGCTAATGTCGCCAATGTTATTTTGTCGCCTTGGTGGGTTTCAACAGCTACAGAATGCCTTAGACTTAGTTTAGTCGCCTGTATACTTCTGTGTACTGCTCACAGATAAAACCGCAAGCATTTTAACACTATTTTGAGGCTGTATGTACAAGCTGTGCACAGTGTTGTATAGGCAAGTGAATGGAAACACATTTGATGCTGCATACATTGTTGTGGTGACATATCCACTTTTTATCTTAAGATCTGTACAAATAAACTTGTATCATAAGGTTACCAGATCAGATAAAAATTCTGGAATGCTATGACATATACTTTTAGTAGAATGTGTAAAAGCTTTTAAAGGTGAAGTAAAGGCTTTTTTTTTTTTCTTGGGGTGATTTACAAGGGGGAGGTCGGAGTTCGCTATTTGCCAATTAGTGACTTATGCTCCGACGCTGCTCCTGCTATCTGTGCTCTGCTGATTACTTCTTATTTTCACAAGCGCCCATATTCTCTTCCCTTCCTCTGAATAAAGGAAGAACATTAGCGAAAACCGCTTCTGTGCTTGCTCTATTCTGCAAAAACTGAGAGGAAGAGAGAAGACGCAAGAGCAGCGCTGGAGCTTGTCACCCATCAGTGCATATCGCCCCCCTTCCCCTTGCAAATCGCACCCTGATGAAATGAGCCTATACTTCTTTAAATGAGAAGCAATAAGAAGTAGAAAGCGTCTAACTGCATTTTTATATTTGTCCCTGAATTTTCAGAAGATCTGATTATGTTAAAACTAAAGCACTCCCTGTAAAGGTGTATGCGAAAACTTTTAAAGTGAACCTGTCACCTCAAAACTCTAATACTAAATTAGGTTTTACTAATGAAATAAACGTTTTTATAACTATATATATATATATATATATATATATATATATATATATATATATATATATATATATATTTACATAGCGTTTCTCACTGTCATTTACCCCGTCAGCCTGACTTTTCTTTCTTGAGTTGGATTGAGCGAGACTAAATGATGATTATCATTAAAGCTCCTGCAATCACATCCCCTGCTAGATCGTAATTTAAGGGATCTGATTGGAGGAACTTGGAATAAGACTTTGACGGAGTTTAGTTCTTTTATGTATCAGGGACAGGTGTAATTTATGAAGAAGCACTTTTTGAGTGATATTTTTAAAGGTTTCTACTGATTTATTTAAGATCAACAACTTTTTTGAGGTTAAAAAAAAAAAATCAAAATCAAAAGTGACCTTCAACATGTCAGTAAAAACTTTTTAAAGTGCACCTGTCACTTCGAAGCACTAATACTAATTTAGGTTGTACTAATGAAATAAACATTTTTGTAAATATATATATGTATTAAAAATGTACCTTTATACAGTGTTTCTCTCTGTCATCTTCCATGTCAGCCTGACTTTTCTTTCCTGGGTCGGGTAATGATGATTGACGTTATAGCGCCTACAATCAGATCTCTGCTAGATTGTGATTTACGGGATCTGATTGGAGGAGATATAATGTCAATCATTATTTAGCCCTGTCCACCAAACAATTGGGAAAGAAAAGGCAGGCTGGCAGGGAAGATGACAGAGAGAAATGTTGTTTAAACGTACATTTTTTTTAAATACATATTTACAAAAAATTTCATTACGACAACCTAAATTAGTATTAGTTTTGAGGTGATAGGTGCACTTTAAATAGGCAATATTGGCATTAAGCAGTCAAAAAAATGTAAATTTTTTGATATTTCATAAATATCCCTCACTAAGAAATGGTTTAGTACTTAAGCAATTGACATTTCCCATACCATTCCTTCTATTTTCAGGGGCAGCTATTTTCTTTGAATTCAAACACTACAAACCCAAGAAACGCTTTACAAGCACCAAGTGCTTTGCTTTCATGGAAATGGACGAAATAAAGTCGGGACAGATTGTAATTGAACTGTAAGTCCTTCTTAGACTGGTGCTGTAATGGAAATAATTACTTTACGTGGTAAACTAAATACCAAATGGCCACGATTGCCACACAGAGGCTGAGATGTTTGATATATGTGGACCTGTGTTGGGCCACTGGATAATTACCAATTAATGGTTTTTCGAGTTGGTCACCTCAGGCTGCACATTGTAGTGGCCCATGCTATTTTTTTAGTAGATGTGTGGTGGGCAGGAGCAATATACTGCAGAAATGGCACTCTGATAAAAGAAATGTTTATTATTTTAATGTAAAATTTTAATATGTTTTGTTTCATTTTATAAAACAACTAAAATAAATGTAAAGCATACAAAGCAAAGAGATAAATTGCAGCAAATGTATAACATATATCACAAGGTACAGAGATATCCATGTGTCTACCCAAAATAGCAATTCAGATTTAATACAATAGTAATAGGAAGGCTGATGGGAGTGGGATTTAGAACAAAGCACCAGGTCTACCTCTCGGCAGGGATAATGATGTTAAAGACTGAAAATTGCTTCTAATACTTTTTATTTTTAATTCTGTAGCTACAAGAAACCAACTGACTTTAAAAGGAAGAAGTTGCAGTTGTTAACAAAGAAGCCACTGTATCTTTACCTCCATCAGACGTTGCAGAAAGATTGACCATTATTCCACTATAGGCATGCATTAGACCAAGAAGAACACTACACCCATAACTTGAGATCCATACCGAAGATGTTACCACCTTCACTGGACCAATTATATACAAAGTTAAGAATACCTAAAAGGCAGACACCAAATCTATATGAAAATATATTTTACATACGTGATTCTGCAAGAGTCCCAATTATGTAATCCTAACCGTAATAATGGACTTTTTTACGTTGTTGCATTTTGGATTAAATCATGTCTATTCATATAAAATCGTTTGCCATCCTCTGTACATGACAAATAGTGTGGATGGACTTGGGTGACTGGTTCACCTTTGTATATATAGGATAATGCATAATGTCTCCCATTGTGGGAAGGTAACAGACAAAGGCATGGACCATTTTAATAATTACAAATTCTGGATTTCCACAAAATATTTCTCTCCTCTGCATTAAACTTTTTCATTTATTTGCTTTTCTGAAATTGAATCCATTGGATATTTTTTTCTTTTTACCAAACCAAATGTTAATTTAATTAGATCCTTCTTGTCTCTGTTTACTTTTATTGTATAAGACCCCAAGCAAGTAACTTTACTATTGAATGGTTTTATTTGTAAGAGAATCTCTTTCATATTTTTTAAAGTATATTTTATTTTTAATCTTCAATTTTATGGGAAGATAAATGCGTTTAGTTTACTGGTAAAACTGAACATTTATGAAAGTAATTATTCCTTATGTACTTAATAGTATTATAATTATTTTTTAACTATGAGGAGTTTGCAATGAATGCCAATCTTAGTGCATATTTTAAAATATCTTTTTTTCTATTACACATCAGTTAGCAACTTATTTAGTTGAGGTATTAAATATTACTGCTCCCTACATTTGTTCCTATTAGTTGTGAGAGTAGGTTCAAAGGTAAAATTTACCCTAATTAAATAAAATGGGTTCATGTTTTTTCGATAAATGTAAAGTATATGCTGAGGAATTAATATACGGGTCAATTGTTTGATGATTTCTAGCAACCAATGAGAGATTGCCTTTCATGATCTGATTAAAAAGTACCAGGTAGTTGAGCTAATGTCGAGTAAGTTCAGATTCCTTTATACTGTGTTAAAGATGGGCTACTAAAATAAGCAAAGGAATGAACAATATACAGTACCTAAAAAGATTATCAAAACTGGGCTTGTTTATTCTAGAAAAAAAGAAGATTAAGGGGTGACCTA
>WMED01011151.1:0-15400 GCA_019650415.1 Pipa parva | reverse complement strand
GCCAGGACTCCCTCTGTGCCAGATCCAGCGCTGGACCGGGGGCCGCAAACTAGCGTCCCGTGGGCCACAAATGGCCCGCGGGCCACGAGTTTGAGACCCCTGGTCTAAACTAATGTTGCACCTTCAGAGAGGCTGCAGACAGCAGACTTGTCAGATTACAGGCATGCTGCAAACTTCCCACAATATAACAAATAAAGATGGGTTATTCATCAAAGTCCAAACAGTCGCGTATATGCCCGTATTCACGTTTATTCGTGACTTCTCCAACTCCACTTATTCAACAATTTCTGCGATCTGACGAATTCAAGACCAATTCTGATGCTTACTCCAGTCGCAGACTTACAGAGCCCTTCACATCAATTTGCATGCATGTGCACAGGTAATTTGGCTATTCAACATGCCACGGAGTCTGTCGAAGAAGTGGATTCTGCAGGATGTACTGCTCTAAATTCACCTGTTTGCCTTCACCACAAAATAGTGGTGAATTGAGGGGTTTTATGGCAGGGCTCCAGTGTTACGTAAGGCGACTATTCATTCAAAACTAACAATGGCGAATGTGACTAAATTAGTCTACTATTAAACATGAACTAGGCACAAGGTGACATATAAAAATAAGTATTTTTCACTCATATATAGTTAGTGGGATATGATGAGACTGACATCACTGCCCTTCAATGGGGGAGTTCTCCTCACTCCTTATGACTTCTCAACCTACTATTGTGTGACTGACTATGTCGCACTACGCATGCGATGGCGTCCGACGCTGTCCGCTGCTTCATGAATAAGTGAATTGAATTAAGAAGTGAATTTGGGACTTCCTAATCGCATTGAAACAAACAGATGTGGAGATACTATGCAAGGCGAATTCGGACTTTGATGAATAACCCAATATGACTCCTACTATTTGTACTTTACCACTGGTCTAAATTAACAGCTCAAGATCCCAATAGCACCTCCTTTAACCCTGAAACTAAAGAGGGGCTAAACAGATATATTTTATTGAGGTAATGTTAATAGAAAAAATATTCATTGGGTTAAATATTTCTAATTATAAACATCAAAATGTATACATACTAATTGTTATAAGAATTTAGGGGGGAATTCACCATTCAGTGAAGTGAGCTCCGAATCCTTCGGCTCATTCGCAAATGGTGTTATGCGCTCGCTGATGTCCGTGTGCCCTTAGTGTCTGTAAGACCAGGGTAACTAATTATATGCTAAAAACACTGGTTTACATGTACTGCTTCATAATACCCCCAGGATAACATTTGATTAGTGCAGCAATGACCTTTCATCAGCCTCTGAACTTCTGCAACTAATACTTTATGATCAAAAACAAACTATAATTAGGCACTCTTAAAAGAAACGAATTATGTAAAGCTTTAATTTTGCTAACACATTCATAACACACAGGCAGATACAGATGTCCTATCTAAACCCCTGTAATATGTCTGAGCATGGAAGTTAAATAGCTTTTTGTAGAGTTGGACATATACAAAGGACAGGGAGGCAATTATGTAAAAAGCTTTTCTACTCATCCACCAAGATAGTAATATCATTTATGTTGTTGTAAAAAAACGCAAGTTCATCCAGTTCAGCCTATTATCCTGCAATGTTGATCCAGAGGTAGGCAAAAAACCTATGAGGAAAAATCCATTTATCCACCTCCAGCTACTGTGTTTATTACCCATAACCTGTAATATTTCTAAACTCAAAGGAGAACCAAAATCTAAAAAAGAAAATCATACTTACCTGAGCGATCTAGCAGCAGTATAGTAATCACGATCCTCAGCCCAGGATCATGAGATGACTGCATTGCCACTCCTTCTCACTTCCTGGTTATGTATGTGACATCAAACGTCTTATACTACCCAACACCCTAAAAAATTTTTCTGAATTTAACTACCGGTAACTGCACATGTGCAAATCGATCTGCACATGTGCAGATGGCCAAGTTCAGTGAAAGTCAGGAAGGGGCGGGTCTATGTGACAATCCACATCATATTTATAACCAGGAAGTGAAGTGGCGATGCATTCATCTCATTATCCTGGGCTGAGGATGGTGAGATGAATGCCTATCTAGCAGCAGTACACTTAGGGCAAATTTAATTAAATTCTATTAAAAGGCTGAGATCAGCCTGTTCAAGTGAACCCCGTGCAGCTCTCGGCTGTCTGATTGATATTTTTCAATCAATTTTTTACTTACTGAAACTTTTCAATCAAGTTTTTTTTTTTATCAGATTTTTCGATAGAAAGGCAGCCATATTCCTATTGTAAAGTATGGCTACCTTTCCATAGAAAAATCCAACTGAAAATCTCGATCAAATAGTTTCTGTCAGTAAAAATCGATCAAAAAATATCTATTGATTTTTACCAATCAAACAGCTGAGATTTACTCGGGATAAAACTCGAAAAGGCTGATTTATTAAAGAAGAACTAAAGTTAAAAAAAAGAGAAATTAAAAACATACCTTAAGTTCCACCGTTGCAGTCACAACTTCATCTGGACTGTAATTTGTCTTAACTGAGGCAAAGCTCACAGCGCTTCAACTGAGCCATCGCGAAGCTCTGCCGGCGAATCGAAATGGGTTTCAACATCATCACGCTCATTGCAGGGAACGTTTTCATTGGCCCCACAATAAACGTGATGACGTTGAAACCCATTTGCAGTGCTGATTGTATAAGTGGGCGGAGCTTTGCACTGGCTCCTGTGTCAGCCGAAGTGCTGTGAGCTCTGTCTCGATGAAGACAAATTACAGTCCAGATGAAGCTGTGACTGCAACAGTGGAACTTAATATAAGGTAAGTTTTTAATCTTCTCTTTTTTTCTTTTAACTTTAGCTCTCCTTTAAATCTCGCCCTTAGTATACTGCTGCTAGATCACTCAGGTAAGTATTATTTCTTGGTACAGATCTTCTTTCAGGAAGGCATCCAGACCCCCTCTGAACAAATAGTCAGATTTGAGTAAAGAGAGGGATTTACCCAAAAATCGCCTAAGTTTATGCTAAAGGTGACATGAAATTCATCCTTTGGCATCCAAAAAAAGTACATTCATATTATTGTACACCTAATATATTGCTGTGCAATCTTTTGCTAAAAATGGTATTAGTGACAATGTCAATTTAGGTTACAAAATGTATTCACTTAAAACCAAGACCTTCTGTGTAACATCCTGCATCCTGTATTCCCAGATGTCTATAGAATTTAATTGAATGCTTCTTATTGTAAAATAAATTAAAATAACTCAGTTTTTCCCCATCTTGTTCACTGAATATTGCTTAGAAGTTCTTTAAATCACAAAAAACAAGTAAGAATTAATAAAGATATAAGATCTAGTAATAACTTTGGCTTATTGTAACAGCTGCCTAATGTCATTCACAAGGTCCTAGCCTAAATTAAATAACATTATATTTTTAAATATTTTGGCTTTACACATGCCAGGAAAAATACCCTGCATAATTAATTAAATAAGGGTTCACTTTCCTTTAAAAACTATTCTGGGTGATCATGTTTCCAAATAATAAAAGTACAGTTTTATTAAGCATGCAACAGAGAATTTTTAATCCTTTCCCATGACTAAACAACATAGCATGGGAAATGAAGACTTTAATCCTGTAGGATATGTTCTCCAAACTTATCAGGAATCTGCGGCAAGATCATGATAATATATTTGTTCCGATAACCCCTGCTAACTGGTTTAATGTCTTCCAGACTCTAACCACTGGGTGGTATGTTATAGTAGACCTATAGAAACCTTTAACGTAATATCAGTTGTCTCTCTACTGAATTTTTCTTTTTAATACATAAAGTGAAATGCTTCTAGCAAGTTTTTTGTAGCTGTCAAGTAAAGCCGTTTACTAGGAAATAAAAAAAATCTTTAAAAATTGAAATTTTGATCCAATGTCACCAATTAATGTATTAACTGTGCTTTATCAGACAGTTATAGTTATTATTACATACACCCCATTCCCTTCAATTCTTGGTAATCTGGTTGGGAGAAAAATAATGCATTCAGAGCAAGCTTGCCTGTCAATAACACCAGAACTGGTTCCATTTGAAACAAATGACAGAGCAGTGGTGTAATTTCCTTAACAGAAAAAAAGATGGCTGCAGCCAGCAATGAGCAAAAACAGACTCAAAGCAAAACAATTCAGGAATTTATAAACACAAATAACTTAATATAGTCAAGAATTGCCAATCTAGAATAGCCATCCCAAAGAGTGTAAAAACTGAAAGTGAATCATTATGGGCTTATATTTTGTCTAGTAATTGAATCTTCTTTTTTCCAATCAAAAAATAATAAGAGAGCGGGAGAAAACTAAGGGATTTTAGTTTACATGAGCTGTCAAATGATGATGAGAAAATGGTATACGGAAAGAGAATTTTGTTGCAGTCTTCTTTGGTTGCCATTTTTTAACTTTACATTTATTTAAATTATTCACAAATTTCAGGAAGCAATACAGCAGGATTTTGCAGCAAGTCATAAAGTAGTAAAAGTGTGATGAACTTCTTCATGAATGTTGAATTAAAAGGGAATTCTGACAGGGGAATATTCAGAGACGTAAATTTTGTTTTAATTCAAGGTGGATATTTCTAAGTCTAAGAGCCTCATTGATTTAAGTCCAAATAGTCGCATAGAGGGGGTTATTCACTAAGATGCAAATTCGACTGTCGCAAACAGCGTATTCCCATAGCAAATCCGCTACAATTTCCCCATTGTAAAGTCGCAAAAATTTTCCCATAATAAAGTCGCGACTGCTACAATATTCTCATTATAAAGACGCGACTGCGACAGTAGAAGCCTATTGCGACTGTCTTTATCTGGCAAATTCGCATCTTTACACAACAATTCGAACTTTAGTGAATAACCCTCAGAGCTGTGAATTCACGTCTGTTCGTCACTTCCCCATGTTTGCTTACTGAGCAAAGTCTGGGAAGTGGCGAATACGCAACCAATTCGGGTTTGAAGGTTATGGAACTTTCTTCCTGAGGAATTTGTGTGGTGAATTCCATCAGAGTTCAAAAGGGGGTTTGGATGCTTTCCTTAAGTATTGGAATATTATGGAATATTACTCGTTATGGGTACTAGATAACAGAGCTCTACGTACACGAGTAGAAATCTTACACAGCTCTTTGCATTATTTTTTGTGCACGTGCCACTGACTAAAAAAAAGTGCGTTGAAGATGCGAATACAACTAGCTGAACTGCTCTGAATGCACCTGTTTGACTTCGCCACTTCAGATTGGCGAATTGGGGGGTTGATGACAGGGTTCCAGGTGAATTCGAACTTTAGTCAATGAGGTTCTATATGTTTTTTGACCTCCTAACTCTTTAGAAATAGTGTTTTAAAATATTTTTATGCGAGCATCAACTATTTGAACAGCTTTTATTGCCATGTCTAAAGTAACATTTTGATGCATTTTTTTTCATCACAAATTTTTTCTCAATTCCATATAAATCAGTGGATACCTTTATAAACGTCCCCCAAGCTTGAGTGGAATGTGTGGAAGACACATAAAGAGTAGGAGGAGGAGCCACAAATACATTTATAATATGGATTTAGGGGGGTAATTCACAATAGTGCGAAATGAGGTGCATAGTCATCTCCTCACTTTGGACTGACTGATCTGCGCTCGCTGAAGTCCTGCAAGCGGACATCAGTGAGCGCATTAAAGGGATTCCAGTCTCGCCGAGACTGGAATCCCTTTAATGCGCTCACTGATGTCTGCGTGCAGGACATCATCGAGCGCATATCAGTCAGTGCAAAGTGAGGAGAAGACTATGCACCTCACTTCGCACTATCGTGAATTCCCCCTTAATGTTTAATGGAACATCACATGTTTTTATCCCACCAAGTTCACACTTGTTAAAGAAGTCACTGGGTTAAACCATGTTGTGTGACATTAAAGGACCAGTAACAGCAGAAAAAGAATCCAATTTGGACTGGCAAGGCAATTATTCCATTATAGTACAGGTAAAAATGTTTTCTTTAACTGAATTCCTGATTTACATTACTCTGAGTTTGTTTTACTTCCTTGTGGTTACCCCAGAGAGTCCAATTGGCTGTATCCAGCCGAGAGAAGAAGAAAACACAAAGCAATAGCATTCAGGAATTTAGTATAGGAATCATTTCTATGCTACTCCAAATAGCTATTTTATTTTTCTAGTATTTATAATCCTATAAACACTAATATACAATTGAAGCTGCTTCATGGATTCTTGGAATCATTGTCAAAAAAAATTTGAGTACAGAATTTAGTAATAGTGAACCTAATACTGTTGTGGACTAAAATGGGGACGCCCTTTGCAGTTCTTGCTGAATGAATATCTGACTATTTCCTCTAAAGATGATTAAGAAATTATCATGTTTTAGTCACTGCAAATCTGTAGCTCTTAATAGTATACTTGAAATAATAATAATATACTTATACTGTCTACTCTAGTTTCACCCAGTGTGTACGGGAGTCTTATTCTTCCACAAGATTTCTTTGGATTTGAGTGCATTTAAAACTTTTGGTGTGGAAAAAGGTTTTTGTATTTCTTCTGCAAACCGGTAAATATAGGTGGATACCAAAAATTTTTTTGTTCACTTTACCAATTTTCTGGAAGGACTGATGCAGTGAGCAACTATATGGGTTGGTGATCATGGATAGGCTCATCCAGGAGGTCCAGCCACAACTGCTGCTCCCACCAGCAGCCTTCAAATGTATCTGCCCTGGAAAGGGGGCCCAGGTAATGATCTTGCACTAGGACCTGGCTAAATTTAGGCTGCTACTGGACTAGTGCATTATTAAAAACCACTGCAAGCTTCTCCCCTCTAATGCTGAACTTAACAAAGGTGCAGTTGCTAGTTCTTATCTCAGTGTTAAACTCAACTTTAATAAAGGGCTCACATATTAGAATGCACAAGGGTGTCAGAGCAAAAATACAAAAGGAAGGTGTGACCCCAGTCTCAAGTTTCTTAGCAACACTGCATTTATTAAGTTAAGATACGCAGCATAGCGCTTGGGAACTATCTGGTAACTTTTCTCTTGTAAAAAGATGTCACAAGTTATTTTCTTGCAGAGTTTTTCATTAGAAATTTTAGGTTTGTTCTAAGATAGAATCTGTTTGAACTTTACAAGATTAGACGTCACTGCTGGTAAAATTGTTATATATCTTAGTTTAACATTTATACCATTAAAAGCATACAGGTCTCTTTGGAGACAAGAACAAAGAACACCGTCAGTGTTCTATTTTCTGCAGTTTTTTTTTTCTCAGAAAACAGAGAAAATTGATGGTGTCAATGCACCATCAATCACCCTAATGAGAACATTCAAGCAGGTCCCTCTAATTCCTTTAATTATTTTCACAAGATTCGACCAAGGTTTGACCATCTCATACAGTGAAAAAGCCAGTGTTTAAAAGTTAAAGTAATTTTTAAAAATTTTTTTAACTTTCCTGAGAAAAAGCTGCCCTGCCTTTAAGAATTCATATAAAACCCTTATTCACTAAGCTGCAGATTTCCATTGGAAAGAAGAATGGGATGCGGTTCCTAATATATTAGGATGCGGTATGATGCAAATTCCATTAATGAAGTGCAGGAATATCATTCTCAAAGTGTCCAATTAACTGTGAAGGGAATAGTACATCCCTTTCTATGCCCCTATATCTCTAGTTCATATTGTCCTTTGTTCACAATATTTATTGTCACGTTAAAAAGACAATTCGCCTTATGCCACAATAGAGCCCTATCATCAATCCCTTAATTTGCCACTTTGATCTAGTGAAGTAAAATTGGTGAATTTTCTACCCTATGTTGTTTTTATCCTTTTAAATTCTGGGACAATAAAAAACTAGGAGTGGACTGGAGTGGATCAACCTGGTAACAGGTCAAATTTTAGGCCCAACAGGAACTTTGATCAGGTAAAAGCCTTTTTATTTACAGGAAGACAAGATAATGTACTAAACAGCGTGGGCTTTAAGAAAATAAAGCTAATATTGCATCTCATATGTATGATTATAAAGTATCCTTTAACATTACAAATGGTTAAGTAAAAATATTCAGTTGCTTGTTTTTTTTTTAACTATGCGAATGTTTAATTTCCTCGTTACTATAAATTGCATAGCTTGCGCTTATAGGAAACATCTGGAGATGCAATAACTAGATATGGCATTAGCATTATACATGTGCATAGTATTGCATTATGTATTTTTTCCCCTAATATTGACTATTATATCCCTCCATCAATTTGGAAGTAACCACAAAACATCTTTGCTTGTGGCTAATAAATTAGTTTATAACCCACCATGTGTTGTTTGTTTGCAGTCTGTGTCTGGAGGTCTTGGCTGGAGGTCTACACACATCCTGCTCCAAAGGTTAACGAAGACCAGGTGCACATGGATACATAATGAGCTTTCATGGGTAAATCAGTTGCCACTAGGCTCTGTATTCTTTGCTTACATGACTCTTTTCTTTGCTTATTTATTTATGGATAAATAAAGAGCTCACATTAATTGCCACTGTTTATATTTACCTTCTTTTCTATGAGACTAAGTTCTCATTTTGAATATTTTTTCTTTGTTGTAATTTCTATTGTTATGACTTTTGTACAGTTTCATTTGTTCATTAGAAACACACAGACTACATATTTTAATCTACTGCATGACTCATTAAGATGCAATCTTAGACATTTCTTTTATAAATAACAATACATGCTTTTAATTGGGGTTATTCAAGGATTATCCTCCAAGTTACTATTATAAGACACACATGTTGTTGTACCAGTCTACTAATATTCAAAACTTAAACAAGATTAATTAAATTGATGTTTTAATCACAATATAGCATTGTCTATAAATGAGTAAAATGTGTCCATAAACGTTTTAGAAAGAACAAATAGAGGCCCCCTAATATAACACAAGTCATGTGTAGACAACATCTAAAGACACCTTGAGGTATATTTTCCCATCTACAGCAGTTGCTCATTGTAATGCCTCTGATAAACAAGTCTACTGACTTACAGAGCGTCAATTCATTTTCATTAATGAAATAGCTCAAAAGAAACATGGAATGCAAAATATTCATAAATATGACTGTGATGAAGTGTCAAGCCCTGTATGTCCCATAATGAAGGACGTGTTGAAGATGATAATACTTTAGTGTGTAGATAGGAATGTCTTAGTAATGAGGGAGTACAGTAGATTCTAATACTATAGAGTATTTATGGAAATGTGAGGTTTTGAAGGTACATATAGTCATGACACAAGATGACATATTGCATGAGGCTAAACTTTTCAATAAAAAGTAATACAAATTGTAAATGTGGAGGCTTTAACAAGATGAAAAAGACATTCTCTTCTAGTGATGTCTATAAAACCATAGTATGCCTGATCTACTATGGAATCCCCAGGGACTGAGGTATTTGTCCTACTAATGTGAGGGTCAGATATGTGTGACTATAGTAGCTTTAGAGTAGCTCATTCTTTAATGATGGAGTGTTTGCTTTGCCTATATTTTTATATTGTGGAAGACTGTATACATTAGTAAGGTAGAAAAGGATGCTTTCTTTGCAAGTAAAGAGTCCCATCACGCTCATTATTCTTGATGTGGGGTCTGAATGGCTCTAACCAGAGGAAGGGGGAACATTACATCTAAAATAAAATATTGGCTGGAACTCATAGATTTGCCCCTCATGAGAAACAGAACAATGATAACAATGGATCACAAGCAATCTACATTCTTTCCTAAGCAGAATCTTGCCTGGGAACCTCACCTGTTTAGATTCACATGAGAAGAGACTTTATGAAATAGCCTTAGACTACAAGCCATTATGTTTTACATCTTCAAATAATCTGCTCATCAAAACGGAAACATTTTACTGCTAAGGTAAACATTTTACTGCTATTATTAATAATAAAATGAATACTGAAATGCCTTCTAACTATTTTCCAACTGAGATTATGAATACATTGACTGTACATTTATTTAAATGTAAACTGTACCCAGTATGTAGCCTAAACAAATGACATATTTATCTGTTGAGAAGCTTCTATCAGTTTACAATAACAAACCATCCACATCTATATGATGAGGTACAAAACCAAACAGGACAATCCATTTTATATATCTTTACACTGACCGTAATGATAAAAGTATAGGTAAGAGCGGGGTCAATGTTACACTTAAAAGTTTATTTGTAAAAAGCAGAAATTACTAGGCTTATGTCCACTAAGCAGATTGTAAGTTTCTTTAGATTTATAAATAACTATAAAACAAATGAAGCCTGCAGCAAATGAAGCCTGAATGTCCCTATTGTGTTCCCTACACAGCCATAATTGCTTTAGACAGCTGGCGGCTGCATTTATCTAAGAATCAAACAGATCGCACAGCTATAATTTCCAAGCCTCCACGCCAACATTCTAAGCCTTTTGAGCTGATGCTAAAGGCATGACAATAATAGTATAACAGACACAACAAATGATTTCATGTTTTACAACCTTCTACTGTCTGCATTTAAGTGAGCACTTTGTTTGCCCATCTCCAAGCACATCATAATTAGGGTTAAACTGGGGTGGGCGGTGAACTCACCTGAAAGTACAGTGTTGTGAAAAAGTGTTTGCCCCCTTCCTCATTTCCTGTTTTTTTTCATGTTTGTCACACTTAAGTGTTTCGGAACATCAAACCAATTTAAACAATAGTCAAGGACAACACAAGTAAACACAAAATGCAATTTGTAAATGAAGGTGTTTATTATTAAAGGAGAAAAAAAATCCAAACCATCATGGCCCTGTGTGAAAAAGTAATTGCCCCCCTTGTTAAAGAATACTATAACTGTGGGTTTTCACACCTGAGTTCAATTTCTCTAGCCACACCCAGGCCTGATTATTGCTACACCTGTTCTCAATCAAGACATCACTTAAATAGGAGCTGCCTGACACAGTAAAGTCCACCAAAAGATCCTTAAAAGCTACACATCATGCCGAGATCCAAAGAAATTCAGGAACAATTGAGAAAGAAAGTAATTGAGATCTATCAGTCTGGAAAGGGTTATAAAGCCATTTCCAAAGCTTTGGGAATTCAGCGAACCACAGAGCATTCCACTTACCTCATTGTGGAGCGGCGCTCAGAGGAGAAGCGTCGCTGGAATGCTGGAGGAGGTGAATTGGGGACGCCAGGCAGGTGTGCGGAGGGGCGGTTCGGCCAGGGTGCCCATAGGGCCAGAACTGCCCCTGTCAGGGGGTATAATAATAGGAGATCTGGCGAGGATATGGCCTGGCGACAGTCATTGCTGAACAGTTGAGTCACCAACAATTTGTCTGTTCATCTGTCACTGTTAAAGTGGAACTGTCAAGTCGACTTAACAGACTTTTTATAGGAACTGTAGTAAAATAAGAAAACTCCCTGCATCTTTTCTGCTCCGATGCCCGACTTGAATTTCAACTTGGGAATGGAGATTCCCTTGTTCCCTTTACTAGTTTATGCCTTCACACTATTCTGCTCAGCACACCAAGTAAATCGGAAAATAGATGCGGCTATATTCTGTCTGAATAACTCTGCAATTACAAAGGGGTTTCCCCCAAAATGTTGCATGAATTGTTTATCTGCAATAAATGGAGTAAGTCCAATGTTATACAATTGAGCAACTGATGCTTGATTTTTTGCGGAATACCTCTTCGACCAGGGGATATATACTCAATCAGCACAAGGTATACACCCCAAATAGCTGTATAAAAATGCATCCAGCATATAGTCACAAACTATGCAAGATTTTGCCACATTGCAGAAAATGGCTTTTGCTAAATATGCATAAATCATGCATGAATGAATAATTCACTTTTTAATACATAACACTAAACACAAATTCATACCCTAGTGTGAAAAAAAAAAAAATACGGCTCAATGAAAGCCTATGTACTTACCTAGTTCTGGACAAACTAACGTATGACATGCACACACTGTGTTCGGAACACTGGCTGTCGCATTGGCACTCACTGGCGTTCACACTGTTACTGGTAAGTACAATAGAAAAATACACTGGAGCATATTCACACTAGTGTATTATGCACTGCGCATAATACACTAGTGTGAACCTAGCCTTAGGGTCACTACACTCCGATAGTCTCTCTATTCCTTATTCATTCACACATTGCAATCATGTGAAATATCACACGATTCCCATAGTGAGAAAGCAAGCGGCATCAAGCGCAAGTGTAGCGTAGTCAATCAGAAAGTAGCGGCCCTGCCATCTGCTCCAATTTGCCACTTTGATTGTGAACTTGTAACTTTATGTGAGCAGCTGAAAGTCACACACATCCTTTCACTTGTGAATGAATTTATATGTTTTACAAACCAAAAATATAACAAACTCTGCATGTGAATGACTGACTAGTTTACTTAACTGGTCCCCCAAGTATCCAGTTACAAAGACAAGCAACAACTCAGGTGTAAGTCAAGCAATTCCAAGTGTCCAGTCACAAGGCAATTGCTAAGCTAACTGTCCATCACAATGTGTCCTGCAACTATTCAATTAGATTGAGAAAAGTGACAGGACCTGGAGCACTTGGAGGAAATCCCCCCCCCCACACACACACACACACACACACACACAGGGAGAACATAATAACTTAATGCTGATGAAACCAAACAACGAATGAATTTTCAACAAGTTGTGTAGTGAAGTCAGTCATGCTTATTCACAATTTAACATAAAGTTTCTGCAATGGGGAGAATAGTTAGTAATTTCTGTGCCTTGGCAGACTAATAGTAAAAAAGGTGTATGGTAGTTAATTTGTCATAAACAGAGGAAATGATGTCACTGTCACATGGATCTGTAGAAAGGAGACAAGGCCATCATAACTACTATATTACCGTATTTTCCGGACTATAAGGCACACCGGACTATAAGGCGCACTTTGTATGAGCACCTTTTAAGCAATCTTGGTTCATATATAAGGCGCACCGGACTATAAGGCGCACCGGACTATAAGGCGCAGCACATTACCAGTAAATAAACCATAGCTCAGACCGCAAGTCAAATTTTATTCAACTTACGTCAGGTTCATATATAAGGCGCACCGGACTATAAGGCGCACTTTCTATTTCTGAGAAATTCTCAGCATTTTAAGTGCGCCTTATAGTCTGGAAAATACGGTAACTAAACACTGGCAATAAGTATGAATTATTATCATATAGGCACTGTCACTATTTGTGTTGGTATCTGGCCACTGCATTTTTTAACCCTTCTGAGTAAAATATCACCAGGATATATGTAATTATTGGTGCAACTTCAGCAACCCTGTTTTGTGTATTAATGCCAGTACTCCTTGGCGACATGATTAATAATGTAACAAATTCACAGCAAATGGAGGCAAAGTGGCATGTAAATATGTGGTCAGTATAATTTAGCAAACTACGGAGGATTTGGCACATCACCAAAATAATGACTGTTTGCAGAATATGTAGACTTGGGAAAGTTCCACTTTGTGGTGAATTCACACATTTATGGGACAATTCACATTTTGATAAATCCCCCCTTAAAGAGACAGGAAGAAAACAACGGCCTTTAATATACTATCATATTCATGTTTTTGTTTTTGTTTTTTTATCTGAAAACAAATCCAAACACGGGTTAATAACAGGGAAAACTCAATAGGCAACAATGGGGAAGCAAGCGAACACATTTGATGAAACAACTTCATAAATAGGTAAAAACAGCGACAATGCCATATTACTGATATTTCACCTGCATTAACAGGTCAAAAAAACTTTTCGACTTATAAATATCCCCCTAAAGTTTTTTTATGAATGAAACCTGTTCAATAAATATGTGTGTACAATAATATAATAAGAGAAGACTATTAAATGCATAACACAATAGAAGGCATTTGACTGCCTTAGGAGCTTGTTTAATATGAGTGTGAAACAATGGCCACAGGCAGATTCATTTTATTAAATGATACTCACATTCACTCCTGCAGGTTGGTACTTTCTTTCTGAAATTCCCCAGTTCTGCTTTTGCTGGTAACCAAACAGCTCCAATGGTAATTTAAAAAAAAAAGACAAATCCTGGGGCTCAGCAAATTCCTTTACAGCTGATCAGAAATGTTGTCATTTGAACTGTTTGTAAAAAGTTGCTTGAGTTGAAAAAGTCCAGAAGAGACAAAAGTCCAGCGTTAGCAGTGATAAGCGTCTCCTGAAATGTTCCAAAGTGTTTACTGTAAGCGCAGCCTCCCTGGCACTAAGCCAGGCCCCTTGCCTTTTCCTGCGCTGCTCTGCTGGGACCGCACACAGCACTTGTTAATGAGAGATCTGTGCTTTATCAGGTCATGCTATGCGCTCTGACTGCTGGAAACAAAACTTCCCCTCCTCAAATGACACAGCTGGATATCCCACTCCCACATCCATTTGTTTAGCTTCACGTCTATACTAGGTTCCCATGCTGCTGTAGGTCACTGTCACTTCATATTTTCTTCAGTTATCATAACTTGACCTTAAGCTATCTGATAAACAGGGTTGGAAGAAACGTTGGCAGTTCAGGAGGCCAATGGGGTAAGATGGAGTGCTACTTCTTAAAACAAACTGATGAGATTTTAAGGTAACTGGTACATGATATGAATGCTTCCTATAGGTAAAATGGTACATGCAAAAAAAGCTTTTTCTTTTCTTTTTTTTTTTAATAAATTATTTTATTACAGCGATTCTCAACCTTTTACCGGCAGCAACCCCCGGTGTTGACGTCACTGCGCATAGCGTGATGACGTTCGGCCGGAACGTCATCACGTATGCGCGTCACATGGTGACGTTTGGGAGAAACATCATCATGTACGCGCGTCACGTGGTGACATTTTCAACCGACGTCACCCCGCAGGAACCCTTATAAGAAGGGTCCTGCGGGAGCTTCCGGGTGCCGCATCGGTTTTCGGCCCCTGTGGGATGGTCGTGCGACCCCCGCCAGGGTCGCGACCCACAGGTTGAGAACCGCTGTTTTATTATAACATCATAAAAGAAATATGACACATAGCAAAATAAATTTTGTATACATATATCCATTATTCTTAAAAAATAAAAATTGTAAACATGTATTTTACTTCTACATTTTTAGCCTTGTAAACTTGTATTTTCTTTGTTATATCTTGTAATTCTTACAGTGTAAATTGATCATTCTCAATTTAAATCAGTTTCAAGTTATGCATTGTACATTTGTTTTGCATATTTAATAAATATGGACATGTATATATTTTATGAAAATTGTGTGTTTTTATTATTTTCTTCTTTCTCTTTCTGAGGTTTTTATTTTCTAATATTTGTTTTTTATATTAGACTGTGTACACATGAGTATTTAGGCATGTGGGTCTTTGCATCTAGTTGCCCCCTCTCTAGACCTCTCTACCTGCCTTTTAATAGAAGAGTGGGCATACCA
>WMED01011150.1:0-10151 GCA_019650415.1 Pipa parva | reverse complement strand
TGACTTCCAAACACTACACATGCAACTGTGTCCATAGCGGTCTGCTTGTTCTGCAAGTCTACTCATCACTTAGTCAATAACGAGAAGTGCATTTGTGAAAATGTTGGAGATGCAACTTGAATTGTATTGAGGTGAATTCAACAGGTTAATTCACCCTTAGGTCAATTAGGCCCATTGTGTGCTTGTTGCTGAATGCAGGCAGAAAACCATGAATCCAGCTGTCATTATATATTGTATGTTGTACCTATTGTGGTACTACTTTGTTACGCTTTAGTGACAGTAAATATGGAGCTCCATTAATAACCCATGTGGATTCATTCACTTGTAGTGCATAAATTTGGCAGGCCAGCAAGCACAAGGTTACCACTGAGAAGAGAGAATCAATGCTAGAGTATTTATTAGACAGAATAGAGAATGATAGTGTTATGTTATTTATATCCTATGTAGAGAACTTACCCAGCTTGTTGACTCATGTGGATTGACACAATAATTATTTAAATGCATCATGTAAAAATGTTATTTCTAACGCTACGTTTGTGAATTTTATTGCTTTCTGTCTGTTTTCATCTTGTACTGCCATGTTGTATGTGTTGGAAGGGCAATCCCAACCAGTCCCATTGTTAGTTAATACATATTCATGACGTGCTTCAGAAAGCTCGACTTTAAAATTAAGGGGGTAATTCAGCATAGTGTGAACTCACTTCTCGATCTTTCGCATCAGCTCGCAAAGACTGTTACGTGCTCGCTGATGTCCTACACGCGGACATCAGCGAGCACGTAACAGTCTCTGCGAGCTGATGCGAAGGATCAGGAAGTGAGTTTGCACTATGCTGAATTACCCCCTAAGTCTCATATTTCATAGACACCATTCACATTTAGAAGCACAGACTTTATATACAGTAACTATTAAAGCATTTTGGGCCTTATAGACTGCACAGAGATGAAGACAAAAATGATGCCCAGATTATGTATTGTATACATATTATCAAAGGCAAATATGTGTGTTTACAAATAAAGTCTTCTAGCCTGTGAGTAAAGTATGTTTAATATTTTTTAATTATTTAATTACTTTTTGTCCATGGAGACAGACAACTAGTTAGTTGTGGGCCGGATCCATATAAGATGTTATACAAAAATGTGTAGGAATGTGTGAGCAATAATATTATATCCACTAGAGAGCCATATGTGATCCTTGGGCCTTCAGGTGAACAGCCCAGCTGTGAATGAAAAAATAACTGGTGAAGTATCAAATATTCATTCGTTTGTGACCAGGACTGGATTTTCCTATAGGCAGAAGAGGCACATGCTTATAGGTGGCTCAGTCAGATGAGCGCCTAACTCCTAGCTAGGAACATAGATAGGGGAATTAATTCTAATTGAGAACTATTTTTAATAGTCAAATTCTGATTCTGTAATTTTTTTATTTTAGTTAACATGAAATTATAAGTCACAGCATTTTAATTCACTGTATAATTTAGTGTGTGTTTATTTTTGCAATGGGGTGTGGTTGGTAAGTGGGTGTGGCCTAAGGCGCCAAACTTTCTGTGCCTGTAAGCTCCTGAGATGTAAATCTGACTCTGCTTGTGACTTTGCATTATAATGCTTTATTATAGATGATTAATTTTGCACCAATGATTGATATTTTATGGTACGCTTCAAGTAATTTGAATAATTGTACCTCCTATTAAATTCATGATATCATGTTTAGATCATTTTTTTATGTACAGCACAGATATGCACGGATTCTATCAGGGATTTAATAACAAGAATAATGTTGACAATTTCAATTAAAATTTCATTTTATGATGTCTGAAATTAATTACAGAGCTGTGAAATGCACCTAATTCACCGATTAATTATGTCAAAAGTAATCAACCATATTTGGGGAATTTGTAATTAACTGTGGTTAATTACAGTTATAGCATAGGAAACCTACTACACACACTTTGACTACTCCCAGATATCTTTTTAGGCCACTGAGGAAATAATGTTATTTCCATAGTGGAAGGATGACTAGGAATACTGGGAGTTTTAATTCATCTGCAGTTGACAATCCTAGCATCCTGCAGTTTCATTGTCTAGGTTTATGTACTATATAATTTAATGCAGTCAACCTTTTCAGTTAGTCTTAGTTTTACTACTTAAGCCTGCTAGTTTTCATGGTTCTCATGATAAAATGTTATATATTATAAATAATACATATTTTTGTAATTGGATCCACTTTAAGTATAGGGGAACAGAGTAGGTGGTTTGTTTTCATGGAAAAACTTGAGCCTGACACTACTCTAAGGGCCTAATTCATGATCCTCCGAAGTGAGGTGTGAAGTGTTCGCCTCACTTCGGAATGACTGAGATGCGCTCGCTGATGTCCTGCACGCTGGCATCAGCAAGCGCATTAAAGGGAGTCCAGTCTCAGCGAGGAAACTCTTATACTCTCGCCAAGACTGGAATCTCTTTAATGCGCTTGCTGATGCCAGCGTGCAGGACATCAGCGAGCGCATCTCAGTCATTCCGAAGTGAGGCGAACACTTCACACCTCACTTCGGAGGATCGTGAATTAGGCCCTAACAGTTGTGACAAGTTTTCTGTTATAGAGATCAGTCATAAAGTGAAACAGGCCTTTATTATTAAAGAAGAGATGTGTATCAGCTGAAAGGACACCTATTACAAGTGTGAAGGTGTTAGGATCCTGGCAGTGAAAGGGGTTAAATTTCAGATTCCCTCTAACCAATAGGATGACCCCACAGGGTTTTTAACTGCTCCACTCCCCCAAGCATTTGTCACAGTGTTTTGGTTGGATTCTATCAAGGTGCTCTGGGTTGTTTGTTTATATCCAGTTTTCGTTTAAACCTTTGTATCCTGTTTTGGTTTATGTTTTGTCTGGATGTCAGTAAGTTTGTTTAAGTGTTTTGGTCTTTCACCTTTCCCCTGCTCAATAGACAAGAAAAAAGTTGTTTGTTTGGTGTTCTCGCTAGTCAGGGACATAGGCATGGAAATCAAAGGAATTAATTCTACTTCTAGTTTCTCATCTAAGTGTTTTCAATGGTCAAATGTTGATTGTGACATTTGTTATTTCACTTTTAGTCTTTTTATTTTTACAAAGGAGTGTGGCCTAAGGCACCAAATATTGTATGCCTGGACTTCCTAAGATGGAAATCAAACATTGTGTATGGCTAAGATGCATTGGGAAATGTACTCAAGGAATTCAGGCACTGAAGAAAATTGCCCTACTGGCACTGCTAAACACATTGCTAAACGAAAGTTATTAAACTTGGAAAGACCTCTCTGGATGTTTTAACTAAGAAAGGCTCCTTTCCAGATATATTACAGTTCCATCTGCCATGCTGTTTTTTGTTCTATTGTTTTCTTGAACAAAGACAACTGCAAAAGGTGCTGAAAATAAGAGTTTCAAGGACAACTAAACTATTTAACTTAATATTTTGCCTTTATGTGAAACAGACTATTTTTAAGAAAAGGCAGACTGCTTAGCTCCAAAGGGCTTCTAGCCTAAAAGAGGCAGCATAGACTTCTATCTGCCCTAGGCTTTACTGTCCCTTTATAGAAATGTTCCAGTCATTCTGGTCCGCAAGATCATGGCCAGCATCCTGATTGCACTTGTGTTATGTAGTTAAATACAACACTATAAACAAATATATTCAAGTATTATGGATAAATCTTAACACATAAACTGGTGAGAGAGCTATGCTGAGTTTTATGCTAAAAGATCTCCAATGCGATTAGCATAAATGTTTAGAATATTTTCCGATAAAGCTTATTTGTTTAATGCAAGTATATTCATTAGTTGTTAACTTAAGGCTAGGTACACACTAGCGTTTTTATGCATGGCGTATATATATAAAAAAGCATAATAGATCATTGGAGGAGTTGAAGCATGAACATGTTTTAAATGGGAAAGTGGAGAGATGGTTGCTTTATAAAATCGGGAGTTATTGACTAAAGTGTGAATTCGCCACTATCCAAAAGACAGCTACTGTTGCAGTCGCAACTTTACTATGGGAATATTGTTGCAGTTAAAACTTCATGATGGGAATATTATTGTGGTTGCACCTTTACTGTTTATTGTTGCGGATTTGCTACGGGAGTCCGACAGTCGAATTCTCACTTTAGTCAATGACCCCGGTTATCGGATAGCTCTGATGTCAGAACTTAGCATTCAGTAGGTTATAATTTCCAGGAAGTTCCATGCACTTCCTGTGTGTACTGTGTATTATAAAATTATAATAGTTAATACTGAGCAACACTTGAGACTTATTAATGGGAGAAGAGACCTCTTGAAAACTTGTGTATCTAAATTGACCATTAGTCTAATAAAAAAGGTATCATCAAGCACTGCAATACTCATTTTATTGCATAATATAGTGTGTATATATACATTTTATGGATATTCATGGGAAATAAAATAAAAGGGAGCTGTAAACATGAACATTTTATATTTCTTCCATAAACCAGACTTGCTGCGGTTTGGGATACATATGAGTTGTATATAGCACATGGTCTACACTGGATTGAATCCAGGTTGTTTGATAATGTCAGTCACAGATGTACTAATCTTTCCCTGTGTCCCAGACTAGTTATATCTGCTGCATGTAAAGTCTTCTATATAAACATGACTAGATTTTATGTGTCTGTATATAATGTTTCATAAACTCTTGTGTCATGAAAGTTAGCTTGACTGCCTAAAATGTACTTACTGCTTCCCAACAGCCTCGCTTTACATCCGGACAGATCCCTTGTGGCGACTGGGCAGGTGGGAAAAGACCCTTACATCTGTATATGGGATTCCTATATGGTACAAACAGTTTCCATTCTGAAGGATGTGCACACTCATGGAGTTGCAGGACTCTCTTTTGATTCAGACGGACAGGTTTGTTTTACCAAAAAAACAAAATATATGGCTGTAAAATTGTTTACCCTTCTCTTTAAATATACCATATCTAATAATTTAGGGGGTTATTTATCAAAGTGAGGATTTGACTGTCGGAGTGAATACTTATCACTTTGGGTGGCTACGCTCCGATTCTCTACGCCTTATTCACTTAACAGAGAATTCCCATAGTGAAGTAACCGAGTCAGTATTCACGCAGTGAAGTCGCGACTGCATCAATAGCCGTCCATTGTGTAGTGTGCAACTCTTGTTAGCTGGAGAATTCGCCACATTGCAGAGTTTGCTGAATACCCGAATTTGGGGAAGTGGCAAATTCACACCTTTATGCGACAATTTGGACTTTAGTCAATAACCCCCTTAATTTTTTTTACCAGCATTCCAGTGACGGCTTTTGTCTATTATTGGAATCCTGAGATTTGTAGTTCAGGAACAAATGTAAATAATTTCCCATAAACAGGGTAGTTTTGTAAAATAGGCTAACACCTTTGGTGAAGCCACAAGATGAATTCCCCATTTTAAACAGTGTAAATAAATAAAGTAAAGGATGTATGCATTTGTGTAATTTTTTTTTTTATTAATGTTTCTATGAAGTCAGTTGTGCCTTTATAATAAAGTTTTGTTTTTATTTAGCGCCTGGCTTCTGTAGGACTGGATGCCAAAAACACAGTTTGTATTTGGGACTGGCAGAAGGGCAAAGCTTTGGCAACAGCCACAGGTCATTCGGACAGGGTAATATGACTCTTACTTACAATTGCTACTTTATCCTTCTCCACATGCAATGCCTTCCTTAGTGTTTGATACATTTCAAGCATAACTACCCAATGAACAGCTTAGAGCAGTGGTTGGGGGCACTCCATGCCAAAAAGGTGACGTCACTATCAGCGTCGGCCCCCGAAGCACCAACGCTGGTGAGTGACGTCATCACACCTGAACTGGGGGAGGAGCACTAATGCATCATGGGAGGAGAACTCCCCTGTGAGCGAGCGCTCCTTCAAGTGCAGGCCACGGATCCAGCCTGAAAACTATCGGATCAGGTCCGCAGCCTGTACTGAAGGTAGATTTGGCAACGGCTCACATGCAATCTTTGGCACACGTACCATAGGTTCGCCATCCCTGGCTTAGAGGGTGTATGGAATGTACTGTGTATGGGAATATATATCCCAACCCCAAAAGAATGGTGAGTGTGTCGTTTTGTTCTGGTTAGGGTTATAGGATTATACAGTTTAAGTTATAACTGTTTGTCAAACCTTCACCAGTCAAGCAGAGGCCCATGGGGCAGTAGCAACTCCAGGCACCATCAGTCTAGTGTACATGGATTATTATTTTCCTGGACTGAACTAAAACTTCTATCAACTTTTTATCAAGTCCCAGGCAATACTAACATAGCGGTTATCAGATGTAAGAAATGTAGTGTGAGAATTTTTTCTTTACTAACTTCATTGACTGTTTTATATTGTTTCACTATTGACAGATATTTGATATATCGTGGGATCCGTATCAGCCAAACAGGTTGGTTAGCTGTGGTGTCAAACATATAAAGGTAGGTTGAGTGTTTCATTGCGGTTGATTACCAAAACTAGAAATAATTATATTAGTTAGTCTGTGCCAGTAGTGGAGATCTGTAGCCAACATCCTGTTGCTGGCTACATCTTAAAGTAATTGTTTGTAATAGATTAGGCTACATGGACACTTATGGCCAACCTCAATGAGGAATAGTGACTTTTTAAAATGATAGATGCTATCACTCTCCCATGTTCACTTGCTAAGGACAGCTTTCAAGCCACAAAGCAGAAATCAGAGATCTGTGTTTACATTTAAAGATAGTTCTATAACTTCTCTGTAGCAGTTAGTATTTAAATGTATGTGACTGTAATTTGATTAGTAGAACATTCCTTAGAATCCACTTTTTGCCAGCACCCAGGTGACATTGCCCTAACATATTGAAAGGGTTTTAATTTTAGATATGTTTTGTTTTTTTTAACTTAAATCCACAGAGCATTTGTTTCAATTCTCTAAAATTGTCCAACTGCAATAAAAGACCCTCTAAATTTCTTACCGCCTCTGTCTTATCTATGAATGTATAACTCTTCCCTCCTGCACCACCTCCTCAGTACTAAATATTTGATGTGTGCATAAAAATCTCATACGCAACTGCTTGAACATTAGCAATAACATATTCCTGACAGCATCTCAGTTTTTCTCCTTTTTAACAGTATCTGAAAGCTTGGGTCTATCAGGTGAAAACAGTGGGGGAGTGGGGGGGGGGGGGGGGGGGGGGGGGGGGGGGGGGGGGTTATTGGCTAAAGTGCGAATTCGCCTGTTAAAGTGAATTCGCATCACTTCAAGTTGCTACGCCCTGATTCTCTACTCCTTATTGGCTAAACAGCGGATTCCCATAGCAAATTCGCAAACGCAACAGTATTCCAACAGAATATCCATGACGATATAATTCCATAGTAAAGTCACGCCCGTGACAATATTCCCTTAATAAAGTCGCAACCACATCAGTAGCAGTCTATTGTGCAATGTGCGACCATCGTTAGCTGGCAAATTTACCACATCGCAGAATATAGGGAAGTGGCAAATTCACTCCTTTACACAACTATTCTTACTTTAGCCTTATGTGTTTGAGCCCACTAGAAATCAGCTGATGAAACATCAGTTCCCTTGCTCCTTCACAATTTTCTAAACACATGGCTTCTTTTGATGATGACATTATTGGTATAATGATGTTGTACAGGGAAATCAATGGTGCCACACTATGATTAAGCACCATGGAGCGTAACGCGTAAGTGGCTGACACTTGTTGTTTTTACTATGCACAAAGATCTTTTAATGGACGTTAAATAAATCTTTTTGATTTTACTATTGGAGTGCCGGAGACTTCTTGTTCATGCCCTATCTGTAGTCTTCCAGCTTGCTTTTGAACAATATTGGGAGTTGTAGTTCATTAGCACCTGTTAAGTTAATATTTGTGGGTATTCACTGAAGTCAGAATTGTTGTGTTTAGGTGCGAATTCGCCAGATAAAGACAGTCACAATAGGCTGCTACCGTTGCTGTCACGTCCTTATAATGAGAATATTGTCGCATTCGCGACTTTATTATGGGAAAATTGTCACAATCTTAACTTTAAAAAATTGTTGTGACTTTACAATGGGGAAATTGTAGCGGATTTACTATGGGAACCCGCTGTTTTTGAATTCAACAGTCGAATTCGCACGTTAGTGAATAACCCCCTTGGTGTTTTTTTATTAAGTGAATGACTGTGTTTGAGTGGTCTTCTCACGGGCCAATTGTTTTATGTGTGTTGTTTCTCTGATGTAAATTTGCACCCAGAGAGAGAATCTGTTTAGGTAATATATATGTATATTATTGTTATATTATTTGTTATAAAAGAACCATTCTTTTTTAATACAGTTCTGGACTCTTTGTGGAAATGCATTAACTGCAAAAAGAGGAATCTTTGGGAAAACAGGTGATCTCCAAACAATCCTTTGTTTGTCATGTGCAAAGGATGACATCACATACTCAGGAGCATTAAATGGGGACATCTATGTGTGGAAAGGGCTCACCTTAGTTCGAACCATTCAGGGAGCTCACAGCGTAAGTACATCTTATCGAGCAATTCTATATAAATAAATATATACTTGCTTACATACCTCCTGCCTATTTAGGTGGGCCTTACTTTCTGAAATAGTAGATAATTTGACATCAGTTGAGAAAATTATATATATATAAAAAAAAACCTATTTCAGATATCATCTACTCAATTTGTTTTGTGTGTTAAGTTTTATTACTAACATCAACATTTCATTTAAATTAGTAATTATGTAATGTTAAGAACTCTGCTCTTCCTATTCTTGTTTGGCATATTTCTGAAACACACCAGAGAGAGGGATTAAGGGGGAATTCACCATAGTGCGAAGTGAGGTCCAGATCCCTCGCCTCACTTCTCACAGACTGTTATGAGGCGAAGGATCCGGACCTCACTTTGCACTATGGTGAATTCCCACCTTAAGAGGGAGAGCTTTAAATTAGTGTGTATATTAAGTAGTTTTGGGGGATCTGATTAACTTGATTAGCAGTGGCTACCACATCTCTGCATTTTGCTACTGATGCTGTCTTGGCTTCACTTTTTAAATGCTCAATAGTATTTATGTAATTAAAGTAAGCAAAATCTTTTTCCCTGCATTTTCTCCTGCAAAAACTGTGAATAGTACTGTGCTTTGCCAAGTTTGCGTTTGGGGGCTACAAACCTGTATTCAGCTTATACTATCAATGGTTAGAGGCATTGTTAAAGAAGGTTTTTGGTGTACCTGTATGTAATCAGTTCAACTTCAACAAAAATACGCCAAGATAGGTCTTTTCGACTTTTTATGAGCTTTCGCCCAAATAGTTTATTTTCTATTAATTTGAATGGATTTGTATCATCTTTACACAAATATACAGTACATATTTCCAGAATAGTCAAACAATCAAAGCCAAGGGCTTAAGTTTCATTCAAAAGTATTATTTTCACATAGATTTTTCTACTCTTCACCACATTATGGGAGAAATTCACCATTGTGCGAAATGAGCTCCGAATCCTTTGGCTCACTTCGCACTGACTGTTATGCGCTCGCTCATGTCCTGCACGCGGATATCAGCAAGCGCATTAAAGGGATTCCAGTCTCGGCGAGACAAAAAGAGTAGCCTCGCCGAGACTGGAATCCCTTTAAAGCGCTCGCTGATGTCCGCGTGCAGGACATCAGCGAGCGCATAACAGTCAGTGCGAAGTGAGCCAAAGGATTCGAAGCTCACTTCGCACAATGGTAAATTCCCCCCACAATATCCTTATTCATAGATTGGAAAAGTGGCAACAGTCCCACCGGTTATATGTTCTGCTGTATATAATACACTGGTGTCTGAGTTTAAAGGAACACTATATCTTGTTAAAAATTTACTTTAATATTATTGGCCATATAGTATTTATCACAACCAGTGTTAAAATGACAGGTTTAGGATTACTGATTTTGCAAAATAATCATAACAATAAAAGAAAAAACAAGCACTTGGAGCAGAAATTATCAGTTAATCCTAGCCCCTCCTCCAGTTAGCCCTGACAACAGAATTGGGGGAGGGGCTACATGAACAGGGCCTAGCCACAGCGAACGGTGATAGGTTTTTTTGGTCAATGGAGGGAGGAGTTAGTCAGAAGATGGGAGGTGATAGGTTATAAAAGAGGTAGTAAAGGTGGGAATAGTA